>JACEFZ010021040.1:0-30000 GCA_014155875.1 Cepaea nemoralis
AAAAACCCCCAAAGATGTCACAGGAATTAAAGAGACCTATACAGATGTTACCGAAGAACTAGAACCAGACATACTAAAAGAAGAAATTATAGAAGCCATCAGATTAGCCCCATTGAAAAAATACCGGGACATGATGAAATACCAAATGAACTAATTAAAGCAGCAAGAGAAGTATGAAACAGCTTGTCTATTTCAACCATGTTTGGGTAGAACAACAGACCACTACGAGACTGGGGAAACGCCATAATTATCCCAATTTGGAAAAACAAAGGCTAGCAAAAGAGACTGCACACAATACAGAGGCATTTCACTGTTGAGTCATACTGGGAAAATATTTTGCAAAATTCTAGAAAAAAGATTACGAACTACTTTAGAACCCCAGCTAAGCGAAACACAGACTTGGATTTAGGAAAAACAAAGGATACACAGATGCCATTTTTGCTCTTAGACAACTTATAGAAAAATCAATTGAATTCAATGAAATACTCTACTTAGCTTTTGTCGACCAAGAAAAGGCATTCGATAGAGTAGATAGAAACAAGCTGTGGGAAATCCTTAAACAATATGGAGTGAGTACACATCTAACAAACCTATGTAGAAGTTTATACAACAACATTGAATGCATAGTGAGAGCAACTGGAGGACACTCAGAACCCTTCACCATAAGATCTGGAGTACGACAAGGTTGTGTCCTGTCCCCTCTCTTGTTCATAACATATATAGACAACATATGTAAAGAAACCAGCCAAGCAGAGACAGCAAGAATACCGCATGACGAGAACACAGAAGAAGAACCACCTGCAAATATAAGCATTAGAAAACTCCTGTTTGCGGATGACCAAGCACTAATAGCAAAATCAGAAGCTGAATTACAAGACCACATGAATAGTCTAAACGAAATGTGTAGGGAACATAACATGAAAATTAGCACAAGCAAAACAGAGGTAATGACTATAACTAAAGAAGAACAAACAACAACAATTCACCTAAACGAACATCCCTTGAAACAAGTAAAGAGTTTCAAGTACCTAGGAAGTATAATATCATCAAATGGCAGATCAGAAGACGAGATCGAAAATAGGTGCAATAAGGCAAATCAACTCATTGGACAAATGGCACCAATACTAAAGAACAAACATGTATCAATAACTACTAAGAAAGCACTTTACAACACAATCTTCCTAGCCAACTCTATGCTACCAATGCCAAACCTGGACAATGACAGAAAAAGAGAAAAGAAAAATCACAACAACAGAAATGAGGTTCCTGAGAAGAATACTCAACGTATCAAGAAGAGATAAGATCAGAAATGAAGAAATCAGGACTAAAGTGGGGGTTAAAGCAGCACTAGATTTTATCAGAAAGCAGCAAGTCAAATGGTTTGGCCATGCAAGTAGGTTACCAGTCAACAGCATACCACAACAAGCAATGATGTACAGACCAGATGGAAATCAGAGGAAGAGGCCGACCACGTAAACGTTGGACGGAGGGAATAGCAGAGTCCATGGGAATATCGATATATGAAGCCCATACTCGGGCACTCTCACGAAGTTTATACTTCACCTCGACACCGCAAGGTACAAGAGGAACATGATGAGATGAGATGATATATATATATATAAAAAAAAAAACAATAGTTAAACAATTGCATAAGCAATTCTACAAATATATTTCTAACACCGTCAAAACAATGCACAAGAAAATATTGTGCAAAGGACTTGTAACACATAGTTAAAACACACACACACACTAGGAATTCTACAGTAGATTTTTACCACATAGTAAACACAAGCACAAGAAAACACCACACACAGATGTGCAACGCATAGTTAAATACATATTCGATATTTTGATGATACAGTATTGCTATCCACAACACAGAATGGTATAGAAAAACTAATAACGTCAACCAAATTGAAACTTATATCTTAACACAGCAAAAACAAAGATAATGGATACAGATAAAACTAATCTGAAGAAAGAAATATATGTTAATGAGGAAACATTGGAGGTGGTGGAAAATTTCGAATATCTTGGGTCATTGATTAACAAAAACCTGTGACTGGCCTAGCAAGCCGGCATGGGATCTTCATACTGCTCGTAGAAAAACTAAGAAGTATAAACGGACTGACTCAAATGGCAATGAACGTCTGAGGTTTTAATAGTAAAGAAGAAGAACTTTATAGAAACAATGGAAGAGAGGAAAATTGGACTGATGGGAATAGTGGACACCAGAATAAAGGGGGAAAGATGAAGGAGCTCCACCACAGTCACACGTTTGTCTACTCTGGAGTGGAACAGAAAGAAAGGGCAAGACACGGTCATTGAACGACGGCTAGCGAGCGGAATACTATAAAATATACATCAGAAATAATCATAACAGTGAGAATAAAAGAACAAACAATTACAACATATGTAACACAAGCAAAAATGAGCAAGAATGCGAGGAATTCTATGAAGACATTCATGACGTGTTAAATAAACACATAAGCAGGACAACATCATAGTTATGGGAGTCTTCAATACAAGACTAGGACATAACAGATCGGGCATAGAAAAACATCTTGGAGCATTTGGAGACCAACATGACGGAAGTAGACTGATAGAGCTATGCAGCTGACACAACATCAATTACGTTTTATAAACACAAAAACTCACAAATATACACCTGGTATAAATGGAACGATCTAGATAGCAACAGCAAAATTAATTTTATAATAAAAAGAAATAACAGAAAGAGAAATATATTAGATGCAATGGCAGTGCCCAACTTAAGTGTAAAAACAGACCACAAAGCAGTTGTTGCCACAATAAGAACCAAAAGTAGAAGAAAGCAAAGACCACGAAAATGCATGCCATGCGAATCAGTAAACTTAAAAAAACCTCAAAGACGAGGGAGTGAGGAAAAAATTATGAAAAGAAACTAACTGAAATCTTTGTAAAATTACCTTTAGAAAGAAAAAAAGTGGAAGAAGAATGGGAAATGCTCAAATCAAGCATTTTAAATACTGCAAAAATAACACGTGGAACCACGAAAAAACGAAAAACACAGATAAAGAAAATAACAAGTTGGTAGAACGCAGAGGTAAAGAAAGTTGTAAAAGACACCAAGGAAAAAATATAAAAAGTCGTTGAAGAGCAAACAGGAACGTGATTACATAGAATATAGAATAGCGAGAAGACATATGAATAAAATATTAAAGAGAGAAAAATAAGAAGACTGGGAGGAGTATGGAGAAACCCTAAATAAAAACTACAAGGAGGCAACTAGGAACTTCTATAAAAAGATGAATGCAATGAGAACTAGAGGAGAACACTTTGACCAAACTGAAATAATTAACAGTGAAAATGAAGAACCAATAAGTGAACAACATCAAATCCTAATAAGATGGAAGCAGTGCTTCGAAAAACTTCTCAACATCCCATCAGATGTCATAGGAATTCAAGAAACCGACACAGATGCTACCGAAGAACTAGAACAAGACATACTGAAAGAAGAAATTATAGAAGCCGTCAGATTAGCCCCATTGAACAAATCATGGGGACAAGATGCAAAACCAAATGAACTAATTAAAGCAGCAAGAGAAGTAGGAACAGCATGGTTACATAGACTATTCAACCATGTTTGGGTAGAACACCAAACACCACGAAACTGGGGAAACGCCATAATTATCCCAATTTGGAAAAAACAAAGGCAGCAAAAGTACATCTACTAACATCAAATGCACTATCTCGTAACACTAAAATCACAATATACAAAACACTGATCAGACCAGTTGTGCTGAATGGCTCTGAAACCTGGAGTACAACGAAAGGAGACGAAGCCTTGTTACAAACCTTTGAGAACAAAGTTTTAAGACGCATCCTTGAACCCATTAGTGGAGAGTGGAAAAGAGGAAGTAACAATGACATTTATGATCTGTTTAAGTCCCCACTAATCACTGGTATCATGAAGGCTAATAGACTACAATGGCTGGGGCATATAGAAAGAATGGAAGACAATAGGGAAACAAAACTCACTTACACTCAGGAAATAAATTACCGTAGACCCCGAGGAGAGATAATATATATACAGACCTACAAGCACTTGGAATCAACGACTGGCAAGAGAAGGTCAACCAGAAAGACGAATGGAGACGGATTGTATCTGCAGCAAAGAAACTCAATGGCTCGGAACGCTGAAGAAGAAGAAGAAGAAGAAAGGCAGCAAAAGAGACTGGACACAATACACAGGAATTTCTCTTTTGAGTCATACTGGGAAATACTTTGCTAAATTCTTGAGAACTACTATTGAACCCCAGCTAAGCGAAATACAACTTGGATTTAGGAAAAACAAAGGATGCACAGATACCATTTGTGCTCTTAGACAACGTATAGAAAAATCAATCGAATTTAATGAAACACTCTACTTAGCCTGCAGACACTACTACTACTACTACTACTACTACTACTACTACTACTACTACTACTACTACTACTACTACTACTACTACTACTACTACTACTACTACTACTACTACTACTACTACTACTACTACTACTACTACTACTACTACTACTACTACTACTGCAGACACAGATCACCCGTTGCATGAGGCGCTGGACGTAGTTAAGGGTCAGAGACTGATAAGAGGGAAATCATGGATGGCTCAGGTGTAGGATACGATCAGACAGGTGTGCCCCTTGGAGAACATCAGGCGAGAAGAGGAGTGGGTCAGAGTGCCAGCCGTGCAGTCAGACTTGTGCAGAGTTATAATCACATTGAGCCGGGAGTGCAGGGAGTCGCCAGCAGGGGCCACGGAAGTGGAAATTCAGCAACTAATTCAGGAAAATTCTCGCCCAGGTGATGTGATTATCTACACAGATGGGTCGGTGTTGAGAGGTAGGAGAAGTGCCTGGGGGTTCTTGGCAAAAACTAATGGTCGGCGTTTGGTGCAGGAGAGCCTGGCGTATGATGAAACTACATCTAGCTTAAGAATGGAGGTGGAGGCGGTCAGTGCAGCTTTCCGCTGGATAGAAAACACGATACATACACATTGTGATTGTAACTGACTCAGAAAGCATGCTGAGAAGGGTGAGAACAGGCAAGCTTCGTGCAGAGTGGCTTGCTTCGCTTCGGAGGTCACGGGTAGCAAGCATCACCTGGATCTTTTCTCCGGGGCATGCCGGTGTGCTGGGGAATGAACAGGCGGACAGATTGGCTGGCTCGGCAAAACTAGGTGGAGTATTTATGCATGACAAGGCAGACGTGGTTGCGGCCTTGTGGTAGCACGTGTACACCTCGGAGGAGCAAATGGATCACCATAGTCTGGTAAGAATGAGACAGCGAGGTGTGACGAGGGGATCTGGCCGACGCTAGACGCTCAGAGGAAAGGCGAGACGGACATATAATCAGATTGCTACTGGAGCTATTAGTGTTGGAACTCTTCGCTGGCTGCTGAGGATGGGGACGGAGCGCTTATGGGAATGTCCCGAATGCTGTGATGTCGGTTCCTAAATCAATCCATCAATCAATCAATCAATCAATCTACTTAGCCTTTGTAGACCAAGAAAAGGCATTTGATAGAGCAGACAGAAAGAAGCTGTGGGAAATCCTTAAACAATATGAAGTGTGCACACATCTAACAAACCTATGTAGAAGCTTATACAACAATAGTGAATGCACAGTGAGAGCAACTGGAGGACACTCAGAACCCTTCGCCATAAGATCCGGAGTACGACAAAGATTGTGTCCTGTCCTTTCTCTTGTTCATAACCTATATATATGTCACAGCGCCAAACCGATGCACTTGGTTTGGTCTGTGAAAGCCGTATGGCCCTGGCCACTACCGGAACTCAGGTAGACAAAGGAATGATAAGCCAGTTTCATGTTAGTAGCGAGCCACCTCGGTTTGTGCTGATGAGAGATGTTGGCCCGGCTTGGTGATAGGAACAGAAGTGCTTTTCTGATTGTATTGAGATGTGGGAACAATTCCCTGAAGAGATCTGTAGTCAACTAATGCCTTGATAAAACTGTAAGTTTTAACTGATTAAGTTGAAAATAAGTAATTAATATAACCATGTTTTAAATCGCAGCACACGCCATGTTACAGGCTTGAAAAGCGTTTGCGTGGGAAAACTGATGTGTGTGAACAAAGCTGTTAGGCAGAGTGGTAGGAACAAAGAAATATAAATAGATAATATGAATGAATACTATTGAAATAGACTGTTCTACAGAATGATTTAGCGTCCCGAAACCTTTATGAAAATAGGATATTAACAGGCTAGTACATAGAGATGTAATCAATCAGGCATGGTGATGTGAAATACGAAGATATGTCATTAGTGGCGGTTAAATAGGGCAAAGATTAAAGTCATGTTATGCCAGCCATGATGACACAAGATCATTTTGTTGAGAATGTATTTTACATGATTATCCTAGGACATTAATGTGTTACTGGCTAAATAGGTAGTGATTGATTTTGTGCTGTCCCTCTGTAAATGTCCCAAGCTAGCAAAAATGTGGGTTATACAATGTATAAGGTCATAAATTATAGTTAATGAAAAGACTGGAGCCATGCATAAGATTGAATGCTTATGAGTAGGGGGAAATAACCATGATGATGGGTAATATTTATAACATATGTGGAGCAGAGAAGAGTACTTACATGTTAAGTGTGGCTTTACTGGGGGGGGGGGGGAGAATGTGATTTAGTGCTGCATACCACCCTTCGCAGAGATATTAATATGTGACGAAACGCGTTTATCTGTCTTGGGTCATAAGGATCCCGCACTATTTTGGCGCGTCATCGGGGGACTTTCCCAGCTAAAAATAGACTGAGGGAAGCCGATGAAGGAATTACTATCTAGAATCTTCTCGAAACACCGGAATTCGAGTGACCCGTGAGGCTGGGTATTGCTCTAAATTCTCGTGCCGAGAGATCTAGAAATTCTAGGCGGGGAATGACGGTTTCCCGAGAAAGTGTCTTTTCTCAAGAAGCACTCGCTTCCCGTGCGCATTGAGTTGGCACGAAGGGGGAAATTGGCTAAACCAGTCATTCACTTACTTTTGCTCGGAGAGAGCAGACGCAGGCCTGATGTGAGCCATTTTTGTGTTGCGTCTCACCTCAACCATGATTCGGCTGACTGTTATGGAAAGGAAGCTGAGAAGCCCTTGAACAGTTCTGAAGCTGACTGGAAATCTGGTTTTCAACATTCAGGTACATATTTGTTTAAATCATTTACCTTTGTACGTGTGTAGCACACGCCATTGTTCTAACCTCATTACCTATGCGGATGTCCTTGCATACTAATGAGCAAACCGATCGATAACGCAGTTGACGGCTAATCGTGGATTTGTTTACTGTGTGCTCGCGAATCAGCTGTTAGGAACGCCGGAATGCGATGTGGGCGATCTGGGTTCAAAATATATGTACCATATATTGCCAATCGTTGCATCTATTAGGTTGCTGTGTTAGAATAACACATAGTTACTTGTGCCTGATAGAACCTTAGATTTATGTCAGTCAGTTGCTGAAGCCAGAAGAATGGTTAGAAAACCAGGTAAGTTGGTAGGTGGAGATTCAGACAACATTTGTGCTTAGTTACTAAGTAAAGGAAGAACTTAGTTCTGTGCCACCAGGAATGATGTAACTATGGTGTAGTAACTTAATAGTGAATTCATTGTGTGTAACACGGGATTTCTGTGGTAAGGTAAGTCTGCTTCGGTGATATATATATATATATATATATATATATATATATATATATATATATATATATATATATATATATATATATATATATATATATATATATATATATGATGTGACATTGTGTATATATATTAGGTCATGGCATGTGATACTTCCTGGAGTAATTCCGAACGCCGAATAGCTCGACGCGTGATAACACTGCGTGCCGTCGCGATATACATATGCGTTCTGAAATCTTGTCTGAGCTATCTTGTTCTTTCATACTGGCGCTAGTGCGAGTGAATGCTAAGGTGCTGGAAGTATGGAAGGATGCAAGGAGGCTGTATGAGACTGGGGAAATATAGGATATGGGGGAAGTGAAAGCAAGTTATGAAAGTATTGGTTGGTAGGCCAAACCAACGATGAAGTTCGGTCCGAGCCAAGGCTAAACCACTTGGGAGGGCTGAACTGGAACATTACCCTTGGAACATGTGGGGAACATGTATTCTCAAGAAGGCTTCTTGACTCTAAGGCAGAGTCTGATAAGAAGAGTTTGCTATGGCGTGGGCAGGTGGTCCCACCAGCAAACAGGCTTGTGTACATATTGGATGTGATCATGTACTATTCCTATATCCCGAGGGATGGTATATTGATCAAGATTATGTTTCTTAATGAACATTGATGATGTTAGGAACGAGTCCAGGGACTCTTTACCTATTTGTTTAGTTCGATTAAATTAGAACTATGATAAGAGCCTACTATCACTACTGACGTTAGCGACGACTGGTAGATGATTAGGGATAGGTGAGACCTACGATCAGACTCGTCATTCTGATTTCTTGCTCTGTTTGACGGGCTGTTCGGTGAGGCCAGCTGACATTCCAGAACCCATGCTTTACTACTCTCCATATAGAGATAATGCTTTGGTTATATGCATAACTAAATAGCATGACTGAGGGTTGAGTAGTTATTGGTAGGATGCATGTGGACTAATGTTTGGGCCAGTATACTCTCACCGGTCGCTCTTCCTTTTCAGGAGTTTGCCTGTTGAGGAACCAGTCAACTATAATTGTCGTTGGCAGGAAACCACTTCGTGTGACACAGCGAAGGGTTCAGTTCTTTACTTATCCCGCCCGACTCAACCACACCATGTACCCAATGTGATTCACCATGCGTGAAGGTTTGCATCAAGTAATCCAGGTGCCATGAAGGTGCACGTGTGGGAAGTGATGGTTTGTGATGTTTTTCTATAGTAGAAGATACTCTGTTTCAGCCAGGAACATTTCAGCATTTTGAGTAATCATGCTCAACGAAAGGAAACACCTGACCGTATATTATTACGGTGGTTCTGCCTAAACGCGGAAGTAAATGATCTTCAGACACTTGAATGGTTCTTTGGACAGCTATAGTGGCCGGTCTTGAGAAGAACTACACCAGCGATTGACTTGTGGCAAGTGTTACCAGGTGGAAGGGACTATTGATTATAGTCCAACCTGAATTGTTTCCGTGAAATAGATGTCTGATTCTAATAATGTACTGTCTCAGTATGAAGATTATAAACTGTGTTCGAGTAGGACTCAGTGACATTTCAGTTGCCATATCTGATAATACAAGCCGTGTGACTGTGAGAGACCATTGAATTGGTCATTGACATATTCTTCCATCCGTGTTACTGTGATGTGATGAAGGGACCATTGAATTGGTCATTGACATATTCGTTCAGCAGTGTGACTGTGCTATGATTGACAGACCATTCGATTGTTCAGTGACTACTTATATTCATCGAAGTCACGAATACTTGGAGTCAAGTCCAGGAGGATTGTCTCCCAACCAGTGTTGTTAGAGAACTGTATTAACAGTGACTCCGTGGGAGTGATACAGATGCAGTTGGTCCAGTGAATTGAGGTCCAGCAGTGACTCTATTGTTGTGGATCCACGCTCTGGAGACGGAGTGGTCTCCAAGGTTCTAGTCATCTCACTGGAAGGAAGCCGGGTGAGTGGCGGACCGACTGGACGGGACATCTGCATCCAATCTACTTCTCAACTCGATGAAGACAACTATATCACTGATTCTGTCTCTACTCTATCCTCTATTTGTGTAAATAGATTATTCTATCCGGATGTTCATTTCAGTTCTATATTCTCAAGGGTAGAATAAACTTTATGTAAGTTGACTTGCTCTTTGTATAATGATTGAGTGTGGTCTCGGACGATGCCTAAGTGTTCATTGTTCCACAGGAGTAGGTAGTTAGTGGGGGTCTAGAATCTGGAGGGGCGTGTAGACATAATTAACTAATATGAGATCAACCGCAGAGTAAAAATGTGTATCTGCCTGTCCAACCCCTGGGGCTAGAATACACGGGAGTGCAAGGGACACCTCGGGTGTGGTTCACTCTCACTACCCAAGGTGAACTCGTTACAGTTGTCATGTGACATGAAGCGTAAGATAGCAAAATGTATAACCGGTGTATCATAGGAAGAATGATGGGGAAAAGAGGGCACAAATGTACATCTTTTGCCTAGTAACACAGAATAATACACTGAGGTGGTTTGCATTAGACAACACTGGTTGATATTAGTGTGTAATAATAATGACATAATATATATAGTACACTGGTTGTTATATTAGTACTGATATTATGTTTCTGCCCATAAACATTGTTATGCTTTAATTCTGTCTCATATGGATGATGCACTCTTACTTGATACTATGGTGTGTTTATTTTATGAACTGTCTTAAGGGTATCAGAGTGTTCCTCAATTGAGTTCCTGTGTAATACATGTTTATCTTTAACTTTCTGGGAATTTTGTGATTCACCCATGTGCAAGTGTTGCATTTGCACATTCTACAAATATGGTGATTCCTGTTTCCTTTGTTTTTCATAGTTAAACATGTTTTACCTGTTGGTTATTAATTTATAATATCATGCTGTAATGTGTGTGATGTCATATTGTTGTTGGTATCCTTTATCAAAACATGGACATTGCAGGAGCAGTGTGTCCTATATCATATGGCATCCCTCATAAGTTTAGGTATTTAAATGACAGAAGATGGGGAAAAGGTGGTGCATTGGGTATTATGATTGTGGTGATGGCTATGGTGAGTGTGACCATTTGATGATTGTGATGGTGATTATGATTGTGGTGATGACTATGGTGAGAGTGATCATGTGATGATGAGGATTGTGATGGTGATTATGATTGTGGTGATGGCTATGTTGAGGCTGATCATGTAGTGATTCAGCTAGGATGATTGGGATAATGATGGCTATGGTGAGAGTGATCATATGACGATGGGGATTGTGATGGTGATTATGATTGTGGTGATGACTATGTTGAGGCTGATCATGTAGTGTCAGCTAGGATGATTGGGATGATTATGGCTATGGTGAGAGTGATCATTTGATGATTGTGATGGTTTTATGTCGCGTTGTATGTTATATGTCTGAGTTGTTGTCGGTGACTTATGTTATAGCCTGTGTCCTGATTGTTGCTGGTGCCATGTGTAGAACTGTACTTCTTGTATATTGATGTTGTCTAGCTGTCATCAGTACAAAGGTGTGTGTCCTGGTGATGTCATATTGGATTGCATACCCTATGTCTGCTTGATTGCTGTTGGTGCATTGAACTGTATTTATGTCCTCTATGTACATGTTCAAATGGTGTTGTACTGTTAGAGTCGTTGTACACAGGTGTAGCTAAGTTGTGTTCGGTGTTGATTTTGACTAGTTGATTAGTGTTGCTGTGTAACATTGGCATTTATGGGTGGTATTGTCAGCCTGTGGTGTTGGGGATGAGAAGTTGTGTTGGACCAGAGACCTGTAGGTAATGACCTCCCTGAACTGAAGACATTCTGTAAGTGAATGCTGGGCTGTATGGGGAGGTGGAGCAGGCTGAGGTTGTTGCATTAGAAGGTGTTCCATCCTAGCAATATCAAGTGTAATCTCATGACAGCAGTGGTACAACTGTAGAAGATAATAAAGTGGGTGATCTGATGATGCAGCATTGATTGCTGCATTTAACCATTAGAGATGTAGTCACCTTGAAGAAGGAGGCAGCAAAGGATGATTATGCCAGACATCAAGTGTTACCTCATAATAGCAGTAGTACAAGTGGAGGGAATAGCAAAATAGATCTATGGGTTAATTCATATGTTATATTGCATGTGCTTATTGCTTCGTGTGTTTAATATGTTTTCTTTACAATGATAATCAAAGATTGTGTTTTCCAATGTTACAGGAGCGGCTGGCTAGTTAGTGTCAGCAGGCCTGGGTTCTTGGTGGGATAGTAAATTGTGTCACAACTCTTTGTTTATGTCGTGTCTTGGGGTTTATGTTGTGTAACCTATGTTTTTGTAGTGCCTTATTGTCTGTGCAGTGTTGCTTGTGTCAAGGTTCTTTATTGTGTCAGTCTAACCAGCTATTGCTTGGAGCACCTGTGTTGTGGTACTTGGTGTACCCTGTTGTCTTAAGTGATGTTGATTGGTTGGGGGTTACCCACTGTTGTTGTTTGATATATACAATTGTCTGTTGTATCTGTAATTGAACACCCCTTATTGAATGCTTTATTCAATGTGTTCGAACACAAATTGTCACCAAAATTTATAACAGTTGATAAATAAAGAGCTATTTTTGTACTGTTTTTGATTTGTTTGTTTAGTCTCTTTTAGTTTTTATAGCCACTATTTCTACCGCAATCTAACACCTTAATCCATTGTCTGGACCTCAAATATGACAGTTATTGTCCAGAGTTGAGGCCCCTGCCCGAGATCTCGTACATCTTCTTATCTAATTACTTTTATCTTTTTTTGTCAGTTGAGGGCGGTGTGAGGTTCTCTCTCTTTTCACTATTTTTCTTCTTTGGCCGTAACTAAGTCAGAACTACTCTTTACCTCTTAGCACCGTAGTGAAGGAAGCATCAGTCTTTATGATTGTCTCCCTTTGTCCTTACCTCGGCTACATATACAACTTATGTAAAGAAACCAGCCAAGCAGAGACCACAAGAACACCGCACGACGAGAACACAGAAGAAGAACCATCTGCAAATTACACCATTGGAGAACTCCTCTTTGCGGACGACCAAGCACTAATAGCAAAATCAGAAGCTGAATTACAAGACCACATGAATAGTCTAAACGAAATGTGTAGGGACCATAACATGAAAATTAGCACAAGTAAAAACAGAGGTATTGACTATAAATAAAGAAGAAAAAGCTACAACGATTCACCTAAACGAACATCCCTTGAAACAAGTAAAGAGTTTCAAGTACCTAGGAGGAACGCGGAGGTGTTTCCAAGGCACCATGGCCGGGTTATATACTGGCCAAGACCTATTGACGCGTCCTCATCGAGCGTCTTGGGCAACAGGTCCCCTCGGGGTCCTGGCTAAAGTCAGTAGGATCGCCGATTCCTCCGAGGTCGGAGAGTGTCTGCCTGTACGGCAAGGAACCACCAGTCTGCACACCAATAAGCCAGACATGGGACAACGGATACTCACGCAAACCTCAGGTCCTGTATGACATCACGCTGATGTTGGACAACAGGATGCCTTCATCCGGCATACAGGACTTTCGCGTTGGAGCTCAAGCCAACGAACACAAGCAAGTAAGCAAGTACCTAGGAAGTATAATATCATCAAATGGCAAATCAGAAGACGAGATTGAAATTAGAAGCAACAAGGCAAACCAACTCATAGGACAAATGGCACCAATACTAAAGAACAAACTTGTATCAATAGTCACTAAGAAAGCACTTTACACAATCTTCCTATCAACTCTATGCTATCAATGCCAAACCTGGATAATGATAGAAAAAGAGAAAAGAAATATCACAACAGAAGTGAAATTCCTGAGAAGAATAATACTCAATGTATCAAGAAGAGATAAGATCAGAAATGAAGAAATCATGACTAAAGTGGGGGTTATAGAAGAGCTAGATTTTATTAGGAGGCAGCAAGTTAAATGGTTTGGCCATGCGATTAGATTACCAACAAACAGTATACCACAACAAGCAATGTTGTACTAACCTGATGGAAGCAGATTAAAAGGCCGACCAAGTAAACGATGGATGTTCGGCGGGAATAGCAGAGTCCATGGGAATATCGATACATAAGGCCCATAAGCGGACACTCTCCCGCTGTTTATACTTTACCTCAACACCACAAGTTACATGAGGAACATGATGAGATGAGATGAGATTAATTACCAACAAGAGTGACACAATGAATAAATTAAAAGACGAATATCTACTGCTCTTCGAAGATTAAAACAACTGAATAAATTGTGGAGAGGGACAGATAGACCTACAAAATGTAGATTTTTAAGAGCATGCATCTTTCTCATTGCAACATATGCCTATGAGACCTGGACACTTACTAAACAAGCTGAACAGCGCATTATAAATGTTATAGACGAGTTCTAAGAATATCTTGGATAAAGAAAAGAACAAATGCATCCATACTTCAAGAGCTGAATATTGAAGAAGATTGGCTATTAAAGACGATAAAACAAAGAAAATTGAAATATTTTGGTCACTTCAAACGTCGCGAAAGTTTGGAGAGAACAATAATGGAGGGGTATATGCCTGGGAGGGGAGGAAGAGGAAGGCTAAAGAGAAGATGGTTGCAGGATGTGGCGGATGATCTTCAGATGGGTGTATCTGACGCGGGACATCTTGCTTATGATCGAGAGGTTTTCCGGAAGGTTGTTATGTGAGCAACGTTCTGCAATGGACATGCTACTGAATGAATGAATGAATGAATGAATGAATGAATGAATGAGTTGTAACGAATTGTATAAACAGATTTCTAATGCACTAGTTAAACAATGGACTCAATTAAGGATATATGTTTTACAAAAATATCTTTAATAGCTATACTCAAAAGAGAAACAAATATTTAAAAAATACAAATAATTATACTTAAACGACAAGAACGCGATATGTTGACATGAACACTGAGAATTTATTACACTTATTCTAATAGTCATGCCTTGGGCATTGTCTCTTGTGCTGCGAATCATTTCTGATACCGATGTTCCCCCACCATCAGCATCCTGTCATGCTGGTAAGCGTGAATGGTCATGTTTTGCGATTTCACTCGATCACCAGAGTCGTGGATCAGCTCAATGTTATTGTATAGATCATACCACGTGGCCAAGCCATCCAGGTAATTACCTCTCTGCCCTCCCCTTGTTCACTTCCCCTTGATCTTGCCAGTTGTCACCAAGTTCTCCAATTTATTTCTTCTCATAACGTGACCACAAAAAAAAAAAAAAAAAAATGAATATCTATGTCTAATTTATCTAAGCATTGTACGGTTTTCATTCTTTTCCTGTAGGATTTGGTCATTGGTTTTTCTGTCTGTCCATGGTATTCTTTGCATTTTCCTCAGAAACCACATTTTCATGGCCATAAGATATTTTTCCAGCTTGTCTACTCATTGTCCACGCTTCACATCCATATTGAAGCACAGGTAGCACCTCAACACTCTTTATCTCGTTGCAAATGACATCTCTTTATTGGTCAGTATGTTTTTTTATCTTGCAAAAGGCTACCTTTGCCATGTAAATTCTTGTTCTAATTTCTTCAAGGCATCTCATATCAGATGTTATGACTGTTCCGAGATAATTGTACCGATTCACTTGTTTAAGAATATTCCCATTTACTTGTATATTACATTGTGGTATTTCCTTATTCATAGTGACGACTATAATGTCTTCTTACAATTTAATTTTAACCCAAGAATTTCACTGTGTGTAACAATCGTATCTACTAAATGTTGCAGATCTTACTCATTGTCTGCAATCAATACTGTATCATCCGCATATCTAATGTTATTTATGTTATGTCCCCCAATGATGATTCTTCTCATATCGTCAAAATTTCTGAAAATATTTTCACTATACAGGGAAAAACATATCAAAGGATATTGGACTGTATCAGACAGAGTGTTACTGGTGAAGTTGAGTGGAAGACCTTTTAAATTCTACGTCATATAAGTTTATGCACCAACAGCAGATAGTAGTGATGACAGCATTGATGAATTTTATAATGATTTAGAGAATGCCTTCAAGAAATGTAAGTATTCTGAAGTAAATATCATAATGGGTGACTGGAATGCTAAAGTTGGAAATAAACAGGACGGATGCATAGTAGGCAAGTATGGGCTAGGCGTACAGAAAGAAAGAAGTTGCAGACTTGGACAGTGGGCAAAAGAGTATAGTGTGATTATTGGAAACACCTGGTATGAAAAGCACCCAAGGAGATTATAGACAAGGAGGAGTCCTGATCATAATATCAAAAATCAGATTGATTACATTCTCATCAAAAGAAGATTTCGAAATGCCTTAAGAGTTCAAAAAACTATACCAAGCACAGACTGCTACAGCGACCATAGATTAATCTTAAGCAATATACAGATAACATTAAAGAAAGTCAAATATACATTAAGAAACACACAATTTGATCTACGGGCACTGAAGAATGAGGAGATAAAAGATAAATTCAATGTTGAGACAATGAACAGATGTGATGCACTGTCCGATATGGAAATATTATTTCAAGTTGTCAGCGACCAGTTGGAAATATTAAAGAAATTAGTCAACCAAGCTGCACAAACAACCATCCCAACAATAAAGATAATAGGACGCAAGAAATGGATGACGGAAGACATCTTAAAACTCATTGGAATAAAGAAGAAATTAAAAAAAATAACAAGGAAAAATATGAAGAGATTCACAGGAAAGTTAGGAAGCTATGCAAAGAGGCAAAAGAAATATGGCTTGAGGAAAATTGCAAAGAAATTGAAAACCAACACAGCACCTGGAATACCAAATTAATGCATAAAAGAATTAATGATATAACTAACAAAAGAACACACATCAACGGGTTGCCTAATAATCAACGATGGCGAAATCATAATAGAAACAGATCAGATTTTACATGAGTGGTCAGATTATGTGAAAGACCTTTATGATGATACAAGAGAAGAACAATATGGTCATCGGAATAATAATGAAGGACCATCAATTTTGAAGATGGACGTTCAGAACGCTCTTAACCATATGAAAACTGGCAAGACCCCGGGTATAAATAACATTAAAATAGAAATGATCAATGCCTTAGAAGAATATGGAATAGACAAAGTCACCAGACAGCTGAACGCAATATATGATACCGGCGATATACCTCCTGAATTATTTAATTCTATATTTATTGCAGCTTCCTGTGTCAAGATGGCGACGGACTGTCGTGTTGTATTTGTGATCGTTAACATTTTTCGTAGGAGATGGATGATTATTGCCGGGCAGGTTGCAAGCGACAAGGTAAGCGTGGTGGTTTAAGACGTTTTTAGACTCAAGTGTGACCGTCTGGGCCTCAGGAATAACCGTATTCTGTATTGGAACTGCGCCAGCGTAAAACAACGGGGTCCTATTGTAGAAAATCTGGTTTACAGGAATGACATTGTAGCGCTCCAGGAGACAAGACTGGGTGATCAGCTACTCCGAATTGCCGGCTTCAAATGTTTCTACAACAGACGACATCTGGGAATGGCGATTCTCATTCGCGAAAGCATGGTGGCGTCAGAGCTAGACATGTCCAGTTGGGACAGTGACGATATACAAATACAGGCGGTAAGAGTTCAATCCAGTCTACCATTCGTGCTGGTTAATGTTTATGCCCGCAACGCGAGTATGGATTCCCAGAAGTGGCAGTGCTTAAGTGACATATTAGGTCAAGAGAGAAATGTTATTTTCTGTGGTGATTTCAACGCTAAAGGCAGATCATGGGGAAACATTTCCTCCAACACACAAGGGGAGGAGCTCGAGACTGCACTTGAAACCATTGACCTGGTTTGTATCAACAGTGGCTGTGTCACCAGGACAGCAAGCCGTCCAGGGGATGAGGACAGTGCTATTGATCTGGCGCTGGTTTCTCCTTCGCTCACTACAGTGTGTAGATGGAGTGTCCTAGGACACCACGGCAGCGACCACCACCCTTGCAGCATATTGGTGGAGAAAGGCAGAACCAGGCAGCACAAGTTAACGGTCAAGACTTTCCAGTATGACAGTACAGGGCAAGATGTGGTGAGTAAAATAAGACGTGACAAGCGCAGAAAGCTTCAGGGCAGGAAAAAAAGCTGGGAGCAGCCACCGTGGTGGAATCTTGAGGTGGAGAAGGCGTGGTTGGATAAACGTGGTGCTGTAAGGAGATGGCAAAATGCCAAGAAGAACAGAGCTGGCCATCCCAGTCCCTGCATGCACTTAGAAAGAGAGATGCACACAAAAGTAAGCTATTTAAAAAAACTGGCCAAGGTGGTTAAAAGTGAAAAATGGGCAGAGGTGTGTCAAAGAGTAAGCACAGACAAGTCACTGAAATTGTTCTGGCGACTACATAAAAGCATGAGCGGGGTAGTCAAGAATAAGAGCATTTCTGACTTCCAAGGTGCTGACCTCATCTGGCAGAGGACTGACGAGGACAAGGGCAAAGCCCTCTTTGAACGCTATCTAGAGCAGAGCAACCAGACAGACATGAGAGGCCGAAATCTTGCCAAGGAGGTCACGTCAGACAGGTGCAAGGCCCAGAACACTTCGGATGAAGACACAGTGACAGTGAAAGAAATCAAGGCTGTGCTTCGACGATCAAAAAACAGCGCTCCAGGGCCAGATGGCATAAGATACAACGACATCAATAGGTGTACCGACAACGAGCTAGAGGAACTAGCAGACATGTACAACAACAGTATAGGGAGTGCTAGCATCAAGGAGGAGTGGTTACACAGCTATCTGATTCCCTTGCCGAAGCCTGGCAAAGACCACACAAAAATTCAGGGATATCGAGTTATAACCATACAGAATACAATAGGCAAGCTGCTGGGGAAGTTAATTGCCAGGAAAATATCAAGCCAGCTAGAGAAGCAAGATGTTTTCCCACCTACCCTGGGTGGGTACCGTCCAAAAAGAGAAACCTGGACCAATGCAGCAGTTTTTGCCCATGATGTCTATGAAGGTTTCCACTCAGGCATTGAAACCTTTGCTGCAGCGATTGATCTTGAGGACGCGTACAACAGAGTACCATTGGATTTTTTAATGCTTCAGCTTCTTGAACTCAAAATAAGTCCATTCCTCCTTAGTTGGATCGCTGCAGCCCTCTTCCAAAGGAAAGCAGTTTTTAGATGTGGCAGTTGGACGTCGGAACCAACAACAATATATCCTGGCCTACCACAGGGATCACCATTATCTCCGGTACTGTTCAACGCCTACACTGTGAGAATCACCAGTGAGCAGATCACTGGACCTGGCAGGACATTGTCATATGCCGACGATGTTTTAGTGTATCGCCAGGGTAAGGATAGAGATCAGGTTGCTGTGGAACTACAAACCGAACTCAATCGCATAAGTACTTGGTGTGTTGAGGCTGGGGCAATGGTCAACCCAACAAAGGCAACAGTGACTTGGTTCTCGTTGAATAATCATATTGTCAACACTCCAACACCAACTGTAAATCTGTGTTCAGAGACGGTGGAAAGAACGCAGGCAATGAATTACCTGGGGATACGGTTTGATTGAAGCCTTGCTTATAATGAGCACATAGACCAGGTGATAACAAAGGCCAAGCGGGGGTTGGCTGCGATGCGGGTGATGGCGGCAGCAAACTGTGAGCAGCGCCATCTATGTCTTCTATACGAAGGGCTGGTCATGTCTGTTTTTGAGTATGCGATGGCAATCCTGACTCTCAGCCGTAAGCAGATAGAAAGGATGGAAAGGATACAGAATGAAGCTATGCGCATTATTCTTGGATGTACAAGAGATACAGCATGCAGGGCGATGCGCTACCTTCTTGATTTTCCAACCATTGAAAACAGAACACAAGTCTGCAGAGCTCCCGCATACCTCAGAGTTAACGCAAACACACAACAACCACTGCATAGTGAAATTATGAAGGTGAAGGGCAGCAGGTTAAAAAGAGGACTGTCGTGGATAGGTCAAGCCGAAGACATTCTTCAACAGGTGTGTTCACTTTAGGACTTAGAACCTGGCGAGGAGTGGGTACAAGAGCCAACAGATTTCTGCACATCCTTTTCATTTGCATCCAACTAGACAGAAAATGCAGACAAGAAAACCCGGCAGCTGTGGAGGCGAAAGTACAAGCGTTGATTTTCGAGAATTCGCTAGACGGTGATGCTGTCATTTACACAGATGGGTCGGTCGTCCGACATGTGAGAAGCCCATGGGCCTTTACGGCTCAGGCCGGAGGGAGAATTGTGAAGGAGGACTCTGGTGCTTATGCTGAGACCACAAGTAGCCTGACTATTGAAGTCATGGCAGTAAGTAAAGCAATAACATAAATCAAAATCAAATCAAATCAACTTTATTAGGGTCACAAATTGGGCGCGCAGGCCCGTCTTACATTCGGCCCTTCCAATCACTCGTCTTTCGTTCATCATGAGCATTATACATTTACATAGGAAGAAAAATAAACATTGTGAAATGAATGTTGTAAACATAAACAAGGCTAATTACCATGTTATGAGGCCCATCTCCCACCTATCCATACATCACCCCACCCACACAACACCCCCACCTACCCACACACACGCGCACCAAGGGACACATACACACCCCCACCTACCCACACACACGCACACCAAGGGACACATACATACCCCACCAACCGACCCATCCCCCTCCCGCACATCCCCCACCCACACACACACACACTGCCCTCACCTGATCCCCCAACCAAAACACACTCGCCACCCACAAACATTCCCCCACCAACCCACACATCCCACGCCCATCCACATACACATCCTAACCCGCACATCCTCTCCCCACCCACACCTCAAACCACCCATTCCCCAGCCACATCTCCATCGACAACATATTCCCCACCCATGCACACAATCCCCCACCAACCCACACATCGCACATCCCCAAACCATACACACACATCCCCACCAACTGACATGTCCCTACCCCCCCCCCCCCCCCCCCCCCACACACACACATCTCCCTAACCACCCATACATCCCCAATCCACTCACACACACCCCACCACCCACACATACAACTTCCACCCACCCACACATGCCATAACCTAATCCCCCACCACACAATCTCCCACCCGCACATCACATACACCCCCTACCACGCACTATTCCCAACCCATGCACACACACACACACATATCCCTCACCAACACATCCCCACTTACACACCACACACATGTCCCCCACCAATATACCACACAATATTCCCACCCACACCCACACAGATACCCTTACCCATCCACCCCACATACCCCCACTCACACACCACAAAAATCCCCCACCCACACACACATACCTCACCCACACAATATCCCCAACCAACACACCACACACCTCTCCCCACCCACACACGCATTCCCTACCCGTCCACATGGCTCGAGACACATACATTCACTAGGGCATGGTTCCTTAGCGACTCAATGAACATGCTCCAGAGGATAGAGATGAGGGGAGGGGTGGGGGTCCGAAGAGAATGGTTGCTGTCTCTGGAGCGGTCTCCGTTGGCAAAGATTAGTTTCAACTTCGTGCCGGGCGGGACATGTGGGAGTACAAGGGAATGAGCGGGCTGACAAGCTCGCAGGTAACGCTACTGTGGAGGGCGGATGCGCCATGGACCAGGCTGACATTCTGAATGCTCTACGAGAAGTAAGAAGCGAGAACCAAGTGACGACTGTGAATCTACAACTATGGTCAGATTGCGAGAACAGCAAATTAAAAGAGGGGTGGCCAAACAAGAACACTACGCAGGAAGCCAAAGAAGACTGATAAACCAACACAGAACTGGTGTCGTTAGCCGTTACACGCTGCGGGATTAGCTGGGTAGGGGATCCGAGCACTTATGGACTGAATGGTTCGATGTGCAATGAGGATGATCTGTCGACTAACTAACTAACTATATTTATTGCAATCCCGAAGAAATCAGGAGCCTTGGAATGTGATCAACATCGAACAATTGGTATAATGAGCCACATCACGAAGATTTTCCTGAGTGTGTGTATATGTATGTATTTTTGAGTTTGTATGTGTATAAGTGCACGTGTGTATGTGTGTATGCATGTGTATGTATGTGTGTATATGTGCGTGTGTATATGTGTGATGTGCGTTTGTATGCATAAGTTGTGTATGTTTGTGAATGTATGTGTATATGTTTGTGTGTGTATGTATGCATGCATGCAGTATATGCGAGGGATTATGTATTTGTATGTTATTGAGTGTGTGCATAACTGTGAGAGTTTGTGCAAATGATGTTAGTATGTATGCAGGTATGTATGTGTGCATGCTTGTGTATGAATGTGCATGTGTACGTGTGTCTGCCTGTGTCATACCATGGTAATATGCATTGTTTATATTTACAAAATTTATTTGATAATGTTGTTTCCTATGCGAATGTAACATGCACAACTGATGAACAAAAGATGAGTGACTGGAAGGGCCGAATGTATGACGGGCTTGCGTACCCAATTTGTAACCCTTTGAAAATAAAGTTTGTTCTTTCGCTCGTTTGTCTGTTCGTTCGTTCTAACATTCCAAGTGCCTACTTTCATTGATAGTAATGTTTTGCACTCAGTAGCCTGCTGACTGCCTGGAGTCACCTGGTGCACATGACTACCCCTATCGGTCGAGGTTGCTCCTATGGAGCACCCATTTACGCCATTTCTCTGATGTTCGATGAGACTGTAAAACATAATTTTCTTGGCATCTGTAAAGTAGGTAGCTTGCCATTGCTTTCCTTCTTAGCAGTGACCATACTGTTCAATGATCGTAACCATCATGATCTCAAAAAGAGATCCTCTGCCTACTGCCGTGAAGCTAGAGACCATAACCTACAACTATCTGTCGGGCATTTATAACATCAGATGGAAGATCATAACATCAGACGAAACCGACACAGATGCTACCGAAGAACTAGAGCCAGACATACTAAAAGAAGAAATTGTAGAAGCCATCAGATTAGCCCCAATTGAACAAATCACCAGGACAAGATAAAATACCAAATGAACTAATTAAACCAGCAAGAGAAGTAGGAACAGCATGGCTACATTGACTATTCAACCATGTTTGGGTAGAACAACAGACACCACGAGACTGGGGAAACGCCATAATTGTCCCAATTTGGAAAAACAAAGGCAGCAAAAGAGACTGCACACAATACAGAGACAAATTTTTTAGAAAAGATTACGAACTATTAAAGAACCCAGTTAAGCGAAACACAATTTGGATTTAGGAAAAACAAAGGATGCACAGATGCCATATTTGCTCTTAGACAACTTATAGAAAAATCAATCGAATTCAATGAAACACTCTACTTAGCCTTTGTCGACCAAGAAAAGATAGAGTAAATAGAAACAAGCTGTGGGAAATCGTTAAACAATATGTAGTGAGTACACATCAAACAAACCTATGTAGAAGCTTACACAACAACAGTGAATGCATTGTGAGAGCAACTGGAGGACACTCAGAACCCTTCACCATAAGATCTGGAGTACGACAAGGCTGTGTCCTGTCCCCTCTCTTGTTCATAACATATATAGACAACATATGTAAAGAAACCAGCCAAGCAGAGATAGCAAGACTACCGCATGACGAGAACACAGAAGAAGAATCATCTGCAAATCTAACCATTAGAGAACTCCTGTTTGCGGACGAGCAAGCACTAATAGCAAAATCAGAAGCTGAATTACAAGACCACATGAATAGTCTAAACCAGGGGTGGCCAACACGAGGCCCGCGGGCCGCAAGCGGCCCGCCAGTAGTAATATTGGGGCCCGTGGAGTGGGAAGCGACGACATGGTCGAAGCTGTAGCACGCTTGCTTGTTTACTTTAATTTAAAAAAAAAATAGGTGCGCGGCCCGGCAGGAAATTTTATGTCTGAAATTTGGCCCTCCTGCTGAAAATGTTGGCCACCCCTGGTCTAAACGAAATGTGTAGGGAACATAACATGAAAATAAGCATAAGCAAAACATAGGTAATGACTGCAACTAAAGAAGAACAAACAACAACAATCCACCTAAACGAACCTCCCTTGAAACAAGTAAAGAGTTTCAAGTACCTAGGAAGTATAATATCTGGCAAATCAGAAGACGAGATCGAAAATAGGTGCAATAAGGCAAATCAACTCATTGGACAAATGGCACCAATACTAAAGAACATACATGTATCAATAACTATTAAGAAAGCACTTTACAATACAATCTTCCTACCAACTCTATGCTACCAATGCCAAACCTGGACAATGACAGAAAAAGAGAAAAGAAAAATCACAACAACAGAAATGAGATTCCTGAGAAGAATACTCAACGTATCAAGAAGAGATAAGATCAGAAATGAAGAAATCAGGACTAAAGTGAGGGTTAAAGCAGCACTAGATTTTATTAGAAAGCAGCAAGTCAAATGGTTTGGCCATGCAAGTAGGTTACCAGTCAACAGCATTCCACAACAAGCTATGATGTACATACCAAAAGGAAACAGGAGGAAGAGGCCGACCACGTAAACGTTAGACGGAGGGAATAGCAGAGTCCATGGGAATATCGATATATGAAGCCCATAATCGGACACTCTCACGATGTTTATACAGTATACTTCACCTCTACACCGCAAGGTTCAAGAGGAACATGATGAGATGAGATGAGACAGTTAGTTAGTTAGTTAGTCGCAGTTACAACTTCACAGCAACGGGTCGTCCCCATTATGCTCCGTTCCTGTGCCAGTGAATATCACACAAAACGCTCCCCACTGCCCAATGTGAAAAGTGGAAAAGACAGGAGTCTCGACAAACAACAGCCCGCACAGATCCACTGTGCATAATGCCGCCGCCAGAATGTCAACACACCAGTCTCCCACGAAACACCCAATTCATCTCTGATGGAATCGGCAGCCATTTTCTTATCTGGATGTTTCCTAGATAATACAGTTTCCCAGAAATACAGTTCATCACCGACGGCAGTGTCAGTCAACCAGAAGCCCAGCAGCCACGCATTTCTGCATAAGGCAAAAACCGACCAACTCTGGGACATAGCCACCTGCCATCGCTCCGAACATGCAGTCACGTTCCAAAAAAAAAACAAAAAAACTTGGGCAGATTCAAAAGCACTTCACACGAAACTCACAGCTCACAGTGTCGCGCCACGCACTCACTCAGTAGCAGGACGACGGAACCATCAGGCCTCCTTAGTCGCCTCTTACGACATGCGTGGTAGGCTACAGTGTTGCTATTCTTTGCTTCCCTTATGGGCCCCGGCAACACATGGTAGTGAGATGAATAGTCTAAACGAAATGTGTAGGTGCTGTAATGCTGGTGTCCTTTAAATTACACTCGTTGTCTGTTCCAACTATTACAACAGCTTTAACGAGAACCGTTATTCAATGTCAATACAAATGACGGCAGCAACAATGATGATTCACATCATATTTCCTTTAATATCGTTGATTAGTCAGCCATGTCAATAATGAATAATTTAATTATATGGCGGTTCCCATATGGCTGGGAGGATCCGTCAAAACATGATAATTAAATAATGATTGCAACATACCGTGTTGTCCGACAAATCACATCTCATTACTTTAGTAATTAGCAGAGAAATATTTGATCGTGGTCATTCACTAACCGCAGATATTTAAGTTCCTTTGACTGTCGTGCTAACTCTGTGACCCTTTTGCCTACTATAAGCTGATCGGTCAGTTGTGATGCCAAATATTCTCTCCATTTCCTCAGCGCCACGTATTCATTCTTGGCCGTCCTTCATAATCTCTATTGTACAGTTGTTCTTCATCTTGAGTAACCATGCTGTCATATATTGCGAATGGACTGGGGATCACTGGTGTGCATAACCCATATTCTGGTCAAAGAAGCTGGGCCCCATCCTCTTCTAATTTTCAATAAACAAGAATATGACCCTTGAATATTTCAGACTCTGTTTTGTTTTGTCTAGGTGATGGTGGTCCTTTTTGGAATACTCGAGACAGGAGAAGACTATGCCCCTTCACTATGAGTCCTATAGCTCTTGAGCCCCCTTTGATAGTCTGTGAAAGGTCTGTAAAGACTTCATCAGCATGAATCAGGATCAAATGAAGAATAGCATGAGTCTTGAGCAGCTATGGGATATAGAGATCATCATCTATTCAATGGATGTCTTCCCTCCCCTTTTTTATTAATCTTTGTTTGTAATTTTTTTTAAATTATTTCCCCCCCAAAAACACAACCCACACACACACACACAACACAAAAAACACAGCCCCCCCCCCCCCCAAAAAACAACCCCCCCCCCCCCCCCCCCCCCCCCCCCCCCCCCCACAAAAAAAAAAAAAAAAAAAAAAAAAAAAAAAAAAAAAAAAAAAAAAAAAAAAGGCCCCCCCCCCAAACAACACCCCAAAAACCCAAAAAAAACCCCCAAAAAAAAACCCAAAAAAACCAACCACACACACACACACAAAAGAAAGGGGAAAACATCTTGTTTTTTTCACAAACAATTGGCAAACAACACTTTAGAACTGGAATAAATCTTTGAGGAAATATCTATTGGATGTGAGTTGTTTATTGACTACGCCTGTCTTTTGTTTTTTGGCATTGGGAAAAAGCACATCACATTCAAGTTTGATACATGTTTGTTCACATATACTCAATGTGTATACAAATAAATATGTGCTTCGCACAATGCAAACAAGTCAATAACTATGAAATGAGGTGTCTGTATTATATTAATTTCTTTTCCTGTGGAAAGAAAATACTAGTTCAAGCCTTATAGGTTTTAGGTCTGTACTGCCTTCTTTTTTCTCTTCTGTGGTTGTGGTTTTTGGGTAAGAGAAATGGTCACCTCTGAGTGGTAGACTGGTTAAGCCTGGGTCCATAGGTTAATGGATCCTTATCAGTACTTGCCAGTGAAGCTCAGCTGACGGCTGCCCTTGCTCTGGTCAATGCCTGAGGTGTCTTGCCTTCTCAGGTGTGGGGATCATCTTTCTCTACCTCTCTTCTGGTTGCCACCAAGATAATCACTGTTTAACATTCACATAGGTTTGTATAATCCTACCAATGTAATGTTTTAGAATGATAGTAAGAAGGAACAGGGCATAACAGGAAGGATGATAAGGTCGGAAGAAATCTAACACCCTGAAAGTAGGAACTAGTTCCCCCCTCCTCTGATCTGGTGTTGTGTTAATTTGTATGGTCAGAGATTATCACACTGTATGCATATGCTATCATCTGTTCCTGCTGTATGCATGTTCTCAGTGTACCTGTGGTTCATCGAGATGTGTACAGTAAGACATTGATAGGAGTCATGATGTGTTGTTCCAATGATCATTTTAAGTCAAGCTGATAGGACTAGACCATGACGAGGATAAGATGCATTTTAATAAATGGCATACAAATACAACATCTTCATCAACTCATTTTGGTTATGCATAGTGTGTACAATTGTTTCTCTGCACCTTCCAATTAACCAACTAGTCTTCTTCTTCTCTCAAATCACCTCATATTAACTGTTGTTGAGTGGTGTGCTGTATTGTGTAGTGTGTTGAGTTAACTTCTGTTGACTGGGGTTCTCATAGCTTGCACCAACTTCCCCTCCAGTCTTTCATCAGTTAGTATAACTCACCTAGTATTGATTGTTGTTCATGACTATTATAAAGAACTTCTTATGTGTATTCGTTACAAAATGTAATTCATACAAATCATGCTAACAAACAATGTCCATTAGTAAAAGGTTGCTACAAAATATACCTCTTCCCTAATCCACCTTTTACTTCTTCTTCTTTTTAGTTTCTTCTTGTTCCTCTGTTATCAGTGTGCATCAGTCCCATTCTGTTGGCTACCAACAGTTGGCTATAGACCGAGGTTTAATTTACCTTTTGGTCTGGACAGCTTAACTAGGCCGACTGTCACAAATGGCATCTGTGAAGCGTAACCTGTTTTAGGCAGTGCAGTTAATGAGTGCCTTGTCTAAGTGAAAATCTGACACATACATACAACTATTTTCCATCAAACCCTATTATTTCAATTCATGAAGAGGGGAGGAAAGATATAATCTCTTTCTCTCAGCTCTCTAGATTGTGAATAGGCAGAAATATGTCTGTTACAAGCGAGGCAGTGTTTTTCATGCACAAACTGTCTTCTGGATAGCAGATAGCAATTTAAGCAGTTTTGATTAAATGCATAAGAGTGCGTTTAGATTTTCACCTCGCACAGTTTTCTGTGATAGAATGTTGTAGTATGCACACATTAAAGATAACAGATGTGTAGAAGAACTTCAGAGCTAGCAGTTTTGAGAAAGTATGAGATTGTCAGTTTTTGCCCGGGGAAATGGCTCTGTGTAGTCAGAAGTTGGCAGCCGACAATTTTACACATCAGAGGTTTTATTTTATCAATAATACATTTAAATTGACACACAAACACTGGATACCTCTACTGTACACTTCTGGGCATCAGATAGATCTGAGGATTCACACGCTTACCTCGGATTTCAGACCAAACTGCAATCCGTTTGGAAAAAAAAACAGGGCCACTTCTAGCGATCTAACCGTCTACCAGAACGATTGTATGAAGAGTGCGCGATTTGAAAATCGAACGCTGACGGCAGGTCAGAGTTATCATCACGTGATTAACCCTCTGCAATCATCTTCGATATTGTAGACGCTGTAATTTCCAAATTTAGCTGGCATGTGTCCATCTCCTGTGTCACGTTGGTGTTACGTTTTCTTTAGTGCCATCAAATGTATACTTTCCTCTGTTTTGGTGCGCAATTATTGACTCATCTGTGAAATGACCGAGGAAATTTGAAGGGGGATTTCCTTAGAGCCACGTATTCATTCTTGGCCGTCCTTCATAATCTCCATTGTACCGTTGTTCTTCATCTTGAGTAACCATGCTGTGTATCTTAATATCGTGATGTTGTCCTTGTGTTTGCTTTCCTCCATTCCTGTTGGTAAACGCTTCTCTATCTATAGTAACCTAAAGTAGTCCCCGTGACGTCATCTAGTGACCATGTATTCTTACGCTGTACGGTGATTTACTTTTATTTGTCTGCCACTATTTTCTTATCCATTCTAAATATTGACTTTTGCCACAACCGCAAATTGGCAGTAGGAAACACAACATAAAAAAATAGCACAAGTAAAACAGAGGTTATGACTATAACTAAAGAAGAAAAAGCAACAACGATTCACCTAAACGAGCATCCCTTGAAACAAGTAAAGAGTTTCAAGTACCTAGGAAGTATAATATCATCAAATGGCAAATCAGAAGACGAGATCGAAAATAGATGCAATAAGACAAACTAACTAATTGGACAAATGGCACCAATACTAAAGAACAAACATGTATCAATAACTACTAAGAAAGCACTTTACAACACAATCTTCCTACCAACTCTATGTAACCAATGCCAAACCTGGACAATGACAGAAACAGAGAAAAGAAAATAACACCAACAGAAATAAGATACATGAGAAGAACACTCAATGTATCAAGAAGAGATGAAATCAGAAATGAAGAAATCAGGACTAAAGTGGGGGTTATAGATGCACTAGATTTTATTAGAAGGCAGCAATTCAAATGGTTTGGCCATTCAAGTAGGTTACCAACTAACAGTATACCACAACAAGCAATGATGTATAGACCAGAGGGAAGCAGAGGAAGAGGCCGACCACGTAAACGATAGACACAGGGAATAACAGAGTCCATGGGATTATCGATACATGAAGCCCATAAGCGGGGACTATCTCGCTGTTTATACTTCACTTCGAAACCGTAAAGTACAAGAGGAACATGATGAGATGAGATGAGATAAAATGAGATGGAAGATGTATGACAAAGATTAAGAGCAGAATAGGGCAAGCAAAAGTCGTATTTTAGAAAATTAAAAAAAAAAATGTATCTTATGCGATAAGTCACTATCACTGAATGTAAGAAAGAGAGTGATGAAGTGCTTACAGAACATGTTTGCTGTACGGCAGTGAATATTGGAAAAAAATTAACACATTATAAAGAACTTAGAAGCAACAGACATGTGGTTTCTGAGACGAATGTTGCGAATTCCTTGACTGCCAAAGTAACTAATAACGATTGCCTGAAAAAAAGCTAATGAAACTAGATCATTATATACAACAATAAGAAAGAGTCAAACAGCTTTCTGTGGTAATGTGATGAGAAGAGAGGCATTTAAGAACATCTTGACACTGGAAAGATTGAGGGAAAGGAGAGGCAGAGGCAAACCAAGAGAAATGACACTGGATAGATTGAGACCGTGGCATGGAAGAATATCACCAGCAAAGTTGATCCAGAAC
>JACEFZ010021040.1:32500-67658 GCA_014155875.1 Cepaea nemoralis
AAACCATAAAAATAATATTGACAATGTTCATTTCTTATGAACATACTTACTAATACTATACCTATGTTCCATGCTGACGACCACAGCACTCTTTTTAAACCAATTAACGCTGCTTAGCACAGCTCCTATTTTAACCCCCTTACATCCCATTATAACCATCCTTGTTCATGGACGTATCCAACTTCGTACTAAACTATATGTGCTGCTATCTACAGCCCCATTAATGTCCACCCCCAATTAACTAGCTCCTTATATTCCTATTTATGGCATTATATTCCCATTGATGCTGACTAACGCAGCCTCTTTTTACACCACCCATAGACGTTACCCACGTTAACTTCTTCTTCCTTAATATAACATGGCATCCAATCCATGTATTTTCAATTTATGCTGACTTAATGCAGCTCCTATTTCAACCCCCCAGAACCATATATTTCTACCAACTTTTATTTGTGTAGGATCCATTATAAAACCCGTCATCCAAGCATGGCATTTAATTCATGTGTTTCTAAACTACATGTACTCCCTTTTTAGCCACCCTGTAATTAACCCCTCATATTCCAAACATTAATGCTGACTGACGCAGCAGCCTTCTTACTAGTACAAGGCCGAAGTTTATGGTACTCATGTTTACTAAAACTTATTACTCACAAGGGGAATATGTCTCTCTTCTAGTCCACAGTCGTTTGTTTACTATTTTCTGAACGAAGGGTTCTCCATAAGGCCCCGTCTTATTGCTTTCACTAATTCTATACTCAGAACAAAATAATAACAATTTTCTTTTCAACCAAGTCTTAACAATCATCAAGTTAATGTGATGAACTCAAATAAGTCAAAATAACTGAAACCACAAGTTACAAGAGTTATTAAACCAAGCGTAATCCAAACAAAACTCTTTCCCCCCAAATTTTGTCATATATGGTTTTATCCCCAACATAATGTACATAGTCAAATTATCATCAATTTAAATCAATACAAACATTAACGGTCTCTTTTACGGACCGACCGTTTACTCTTAATGGAAAAAAAAACACACAAGACATCTTATCTTAAAATCAAATAATAACCATTTTACAGAACCAATTCAATCAAAATAATATACCATACTATACATAATGCAATGAACTATACTTTAAATCTACGAAAATTTAACTTAACACATTATTCTGTAACCTACAGCTACTGTATATAAGAAAACTGCTTTGTCTTCCACCACAGGTCACGCACTTTAAATCCTCCTTAAATAATAGTAAAAAAAAAATCTTCTCCTGCAATCTGCAGACTATCCTATAAACTTATTTATCATATCTCCACTTTTTCATTACCAGTTATTATGGCAATTTCATATCATATCTCCGAATCTCACCTAATTATTTAATCTCTGGGTCTTACTTACATCACTCCAGTAACTCAGGAATACTTCATATCAACTTCCCTATTAATCTCGCTGAAAGCCTCAGCAACTCACTACTACTATTAATGTCCATTTGTTATGGCCAATACCTCCTAAAACCTCCACTTGTCACTTCATGCCGGTATCAACAGCAATAAGAATACCGCCACTGAACTCATGTCTGTGACCTTCTAACCTATCTACCCCGTCTTATCTCTGTCTATCTATTATAGATATTCCCATACTTTTACTTTATAGCTTTTAACTCAGGTCCATATGCTGTAACCCAAAAATTAATATCGTTGTTCACTTACTTAACTTTTACTCTTTGTCACTCATCTCGTCCCATGCTATAATCAAAGCACGAACAATAACATTCGTAGTTCATATATTATTAATCCTGCCCCATGGCTCTCAGTCCATGTTTATTCCAATTGTTGCTGATAACCACAGCCATTACCCTTCATAATTCTCTATTCATCATCTAATCCCCCAACTATTGTACTGATATCCACAGTATATGATTACTCTTCGGCCTAAAACATGGCATTCAATTCATGTTTTTCTCCTTACCATATTTTCTGAACGTAACTATGTATCCAGATCTCACTACAAGGAACACAAGTCATGCCCATTCCGCTACTCTTACAACAGTAAATAAAAACACAACTCAATGCTATGCCAATTATTAACCTGCATTAACCCCAATATATATATAGTATATATATATATATATATATATATATATATATATATATATATTATATATATATATATATATATATATATATATATATATATATAATATATAATATTACCTACAGACTAAATTCTCATCATAACGATGAACAATATCTGTTCCCTCAACAAAAATCATTAATCAACAAATGACCGTACCAAGCAAACAACTACTGTAAACTACAGTCTAAATTACTACATTTTCTAACTAGTGTGGCTATTTCAGCGTACCACAACTCATCTACCTACTAAGTTATCCTCAACTCTCTCCTAGCTTCGTTCTCACACTGCGATGGCAGTCAAGCCACTCACATTTATTGGAACTCTTTCAGAAACAGCAACCGCACCGCATACGGCTAACAACCTAGATAATCTGACTCCTTATTGTCTATCTTCTTTACAAACACCAGATTCTTCTCAACAATTCTCACTCTGACAAGACATACTAATCCCATCTCATTTCTCTGCATCATGCAACATAATTCCGCCATACGACACCAGATCTGTTTCCTAAAACGACAAACGGAACTTTAATTCAATATCTGCCACAGGACTTTCACCATCTAACTACTTCCTCATTTCAACATTCGGTCCCTTTTAATAAGTCAGAGCCTATTCCGCTTCAAACAACACATTATCTCTAACAACCAACATTTCTAACTAGCCTATATCTCTCTATGTCAGTTTTACGTTATGTAAACTGCTCTAGCACACCTCACTCAACATAAACATTCCACGTTTCAAGCTCTAATTCATCTATTCTCTAATCATCCCAACCAAACATATATATATATGCACGCATGGCATTCTCTGTCTTACCTAATTCTCTACTACAAACTACTTCGACATCCAACATCTCCCTCCCTCTAAAACATAATCAGACACACTCAACGCGCTACAACCTCTGTCTTCAACACGTGCATATCATGTGCATCCTCTGGGTGTTTCTTACACAATTTCTCACTTCACACATTTATGAAGTATATCTCGCTCTGTTATTACTAAGAGCCTGACATCTTTCTATCCACGCATTCTAATTAGACGGTGTTTCAAAACTTCACTCTTCACTCTCTAATCAGCACGACTAACACAGGTCTGCCTACACGTCTACGCACGCAAGGACCACGCATGACCAAACAATTCACTTCAACACCCAACGTCCTATCTCCTCGGAACTACGATCAACCACGCTCAACGCACCATAAAGCACCCCATCAACTTCTCTTTTTACCTCGCACATATCATGCTCGTCCAGACAACGCATAACAAATCATTCACTTCTCCTCAATCTCTTATAACAATGATTTACTTCTTCGCGCTATTCTCAGGCTATAACATCCGCACTACCCAATCGGTGACTATTCTATGACTCCTTTATACCCCAAGACAACCTATGCAATACAAGACAATACTACATCAGTTCTCGACATCACACATCACTTTAATCCTCTCCACAGCAACACAACATTTGAGCCGGTATAACCCTCATCATACTTGAATTACCCCAAGCTCAGTTACAAAATGCTCAAATCTGCACGTATCAGTTATTTAAATATAACCATGGTCTTATCGCCTTCATGAGACTTCTAGCTTTGTCCAGCGTTGCTTCAGCCTTTTGCTGTTTTTGTGTTCTACTTTCTACTATACAAACATCTTTCTTTTTAAAAGTATCTTTTTCTCCCATCTTTGGAATTCGTCTCCTGGCTTTTGCTACTTTTCTGCCATATATACTGTTATCTTGTTCCAAAGAGTCACTAACTAAAAATTTGCCTGCTTGTCTACCACCAACCATACCGTACGAGGAAACATCTCCCTTCGAGTCAGGATCTGCTCGTAGTACGATCCTCCCGTTCTTATTCATTCCTTTTAAATCCCTGTCGGGTGTACATTCTATTCAAAAATCTGCGAGGTCTGAAAATTCTGATTCTAGAGACGACTCAGATTCTTCGGTTCCACACCCATGATTATATATGAGCAAACTTTTCCATTTCTAGTCCTAACACTCTTTCTAATTTTCTTTCTGCTGTCTTTTGTCTTGGGTTGTCTAAACTCTGCACGACCTGCCTCCTTAAATGTAACGGTGTCTCTCTTTGTCACTTTCAACTCAGTTGGTTTTGATTGAGTTTTCCTTTCTACTTTATCAATCGGTGTCTGAGTACTCTTCTCCACACTGCTGACTGTCTGCGTCTGTGCCTCTCTTTCTTGTCTGACACTAAAGACTGAAAACACCTTCTGACCACCCAAAGTCCTGTCTGTGTTTTCTTCTCTGTTTTTCAACCTTGCAAGCGAATATCGCAACTGTCTGATCTGTAACCAGTTTTCTCGCAAAGCTCTTGCGTTTTCAGTATTTGAAGGCCAAGACCACTGTTTCTTATACAAATTCCTTTTCTGGCCATTACCAATTCCTAAATTTTTGTTTTGATTCACTACATATCTCTGTGTCTCCCTCTTATCTGCTTTCATATTTATATAGCTAATAACTTTAGAATTGTAACCACACTGGTTATCGTTCCTATTGACCGGCTGCCATCTATTGGGCTTGCCTACACCATAATATCTCATACCTGTCTCGTGCTCCGTTCGTTCAAGCTTCTGTCTCTTTATCACTTTTACTATAGACGAAATTCTATCTACGTCCATATTTAAGCTGTCCATCAACTCTGTCACACGTTCTAACTTCCTATAAAAGACTTCCATAGTAGCCTTTATGATATAAGCTGAAATATTTTTGTTATATAACTTCACTCAATAGAAATTATTTCATCATTACAATATGGTTACCTATAATTAATATATTAATATACTTTATGTAAGGATACCCTTGAGGATGTAAGTTTCCCAGCGAGTAGTGTCGTGTTCTTCAAAGAAAGTACATCCAATTGACGAGAGCTATACTGTTAATTTCGATCCTGAGTAATCTCTGGCTTCGCTAGTGTAATGATCACTTTCACCCCTGGTTGGGCCCGTCTGAACTTTGGCTTCACCCCTGGTTGGGCACGTCTGAACTTTGGCTTCACCCCTTGGTTGGGCACGTCTGAGTGACTTGGTTCTTCGGTATCGGTCTGGAAACGCCTCTAGCTCGACTTCAGTCAGAAAGCAAAGCGATTAAAATAGGCTCTCCTCCTTAGCAAGGCCGGCAACCATTATGCCCACCCGCCTCAGAGGAGCCCAGTGCAGCTGAATCGCATACTTGATGAATTGAGCGTGACCCTTCCAGTTTCGTATCTGTCTCGTAAATGTCCTCTCCAACCAGTTTTAAACAATCGAGCAAAGAGCGGTTCGTCTGAGGATTTAAGAGCAGCTCATTCTGATTATCGTGCAGGACTGACTGATAGATACGTACAGCAACGAGCGAGCTTGTTGACCTGGCCTCCTAGATTCGGCGAAAAATCGACAGCAGCAATAAGCGACCTCCGACTGGCTTTTTGAGTTCAGCAAAAATCACTGTGCGCCAAGCATCAGGCTGCTGTGTAGCAATGACTTCAGCCATGGCCACAGAACATCGGTCCCTTAGTTAGGCAGTACTGAGCAGCTTCTTGACCTTCACAGAGGGCTATATTACGATAATTCAGCAGCCCGAGAAATCAACAACTACCCCTGGCCGGGCTTTCAGTTGCTGTGTCTCTCAAAAATAATCAACAAGAACAGCCTCCATTTTTCGACATGTTCAATAGAAGTCTTCGCTTGTGCCAAGATGATTCCCGCGTCGACCCATATGTTGGAAATCCTGGGGTCTACGACACCAAAATAGAGTCCTCTAACAGTGCTAGAGGACAACAAGGCAACTGTAGGCAGCCAGACAAGTAGATGGTGTGTGTCTATAAACGACAAAGTCAATTTGAACAATTCATCCGAGTTTATTTGCATCAAACTTGTAAAGTACTGTATAGATGAAATCGTACACGACTTGTCCAACTCGGCTGCCGATGGTAAACTGTTTACGTCAACGCGTGAGCAACCCTAGATACCTAAACTACCGGTGCTCACGCGTTCACAAACCTATTTCCCTATTTTGCACACCATCCATTAACTCATTAACTTCTTAACAGAGATGGTGCTCTGTTACAGAATGTCTACTCCAGCAGTGAAAGTAACAATCACGAACATAATATATAAAACAGTCATAACTGAGAAAACATGTGAATATTTTCATATAATAATAATGCAGGGGTCATGCATGGGATATTCCTCCCACACATCGAAACCATGACACAAGAACAGATGGTCCTTTTAATGAACGCTCTTCTTCAACCCACCAAATGCTGAGAGCATAAGAAGTGCCCTGACTTCAGGAATAACTTCTGCAGTATGGCAAGCATTGTGAACGTTGTTGGCAAATTAGTTAGTTAGTTAGTTAGTCTTTCCTCTTGAGCGTAAGGCGGAGCATAGGGCAGAAGTCCTGTCTCTCCATGCTTGGCGGTTCGCTGCTATCTGTTGTAGATCTTGGATATTGTTGGCAAATTCCTGAACATAAAATATTTGCCTAGGCACCGGCAACAATGGTGCAATGCGGACGGAAATTGCACGTCCTGCAAGAAACTTGAATATATATGGTGCGTTTTCCTGTCACTTGAGATTATAACTGACATTCCTTTCATTCCTATATCATCATTTATGAAAAAAAAAGATTACAAGACAATCACACCTCTGCATATTTACAACGATGTCAACAGAAGGATTAACTCCCAAGTGCACGATAAGTCAAGCTACAGCCTAGCAAGAACACTTCCTCAGCCTGAAAAGACTGTTCATGTTATACGCAAATAGTAATCTTTCTGCAGTATTGCGAAGTGGTTCAAGCTATGCACGTAGAGAGAACACGTTAAAACACACAGACAATATGCAGTTTATATGCATTGATAGTAAGATGTATTCACAAAGCATATAAGAACGTTTACCCATAGCAGATTGAGATTGCAAGCGTTAAGAGAACTGGTTGGACAACCATGTCTGTTCTGCAGACTGCGTACCTCAAGCCAACTTTACAAAGAAAGACTAATCTCACAGTTTCACAATCCACTTCAACAATGATACTTGACGCATCAAGAGCGCTTTCGTTACATATAATATAAGACGTTTATATGCTTATCCAAGGCGCAGAGAGGAAATTGGGCGACAAAAATACCCCCCCCCCCCCAATTAAAAAAAAACAACAAAAAAATCAGGGAAGAATCCGCTTAACTTGATTATTACATGGCAAGTGAAGGGACTCGCGCCTTGCAAAGTTAAGCTACAAATTTTTGGCCGGGGACTCAACCAATCACTGGGCTGAAGTTGAAACAAAGTTACTTTCAAATATTTCTCCCGTCGTAATTTTGTATCGCCGGCTTGCTCCTGTCCTTATATGGTAGCACTTGTGGCAACGATTCCTGGAAACACTGCTGGATGACAACAAATACGTCACAGTCCTACAGGCGCACGACTACCTCTACCTTGGCCTTGGGTAATCTACAACCTAGAGATGCATTGTCTGCCAGCCTATCAGTCTGATCATTCTTTCGCACTCCAGCATGGTCAGGGCAAAATTCATACAATTCTCACAATCTGTGACCTCGGAAGCGAGGATAGCCATTCCACACGAAACAGGCAGTACTTTCGCCATCTTACTAAGCCTAATCCTTGAGTCCGAAATGAATACAATGTGTGTTGCAGTGGTCTTCTGTAACTAAAGGTATGACGGTATGCCGCTGTCACTGTTTCCACCTCCATTCTCATGCCGGAGGTCGTAGTCTCTGTGACGTATTGTTTTGTCATCCAGCAGTGCTTCCCAAAAAACTGTGCCAAAAATGTAACCCAGCGGTTATGTCTCAGCGGGAAGTCCAGCGATTAAAAATTTTCCACTGGAGACTTAATTGAAAATAACTTTGTTTAAAATCCAGCCCATTGGTTGGCTGAGACCATGGAAAATTTATCGTTGTCGGGGCTGACTGCCGGCCCCGTCACTCGCCATGTTATCTTGAAGTTAGCGAGTCACCCATTGTTAGTGGAGATAATGAATCTCCCATTTATTCTCTGCGTTTTGGGTGAGCATTGTAGGATATAAATAGTGTTTTATGTATTAGGATGAATGCTTTCATGCAACAGGTATCATGATTGAAGTGGTTTGAGAGAAAAGATGAGAATGGCTTCTCATTGAACAGTTGAGTTGATTTTCGCGGTCTGCCGCATCGCCATTTTGTCCAGCCGGCTTTCCTAGGGCTTGCAATCTCAATTTTGTTATGTGTAATCTTTCTGATATGCTTTGTGAACATATGTTATTCTCAAATGCATATCATCTGCAACTTGTCTCTGTGTTATAAAGTGATTTCTCCTTTGAGTGCATATTTGTACCTCCTTTCATATACTGGAAAAATGTTACTATCTATGTACAACTTAAATAGTCTGTTATGCAGGAGAGATGTTCACACTTGACTTATCTGGCACTTGGGAGTAACCTTTTGTTTATATTGATGCAAATACACAGGGGTGTAATTGTTTTGTAGTCTTTTTCATACATGATGTTGTGGGAACGAAGGAAATGTCAGTTATAGGGTTTGTGTGTTTTTTTGTTGCCCCAATATAAAATTCAATATCTCAGTAACCAACTGAGGGAAAATAATGAGATATAGCATATAACCTTATCATTATGTCCACCCAACAAACAAATTTTTGTTCTGGAGATTGTACAGCAGATTTCAATGTTTGTTTATATGCGTTATATAATTTATGGCTCCGGGATTATTACCATCATTTTAAGAGTATTACAGCTTCAGCAAGACACACACCCGCAATTTTTGAAATTGTCTCGCAGTTTTCGTTTTGGCACAAACAGCGCGGAGTTAAATGTTATTGTTCAGAGGTGTCTCCAATGGGTGTTCTTTCATGAAACGTGATTATATAAATAAACTAGCTGACTCGGCGCGGCTTCGCCCAGCTCCTGGCGGGGATCTATCTATCTATCTATCTATCTATCTATCTATCTATCTATCTATCTATCTATCTATCTATCTATCTATCTATCTATCTATCTATCTATCTATCTATTGATCTATCTATCTACCTACCTACCTACCTACCCAGCCAGCCAGAAAGACAGCCAAACAGCCAGCTACCCAGCCAGCCAGCCAGCCAGCCATCCATCCATCCACCCACCCACCCACCCACCTACCTACCTACCTTTCTGTCTGTCTCTGTCTGTCTCTGTCTGTCTGTCTGTCTGTCTGTCTGTCTGTCTGTCTGTCTGTCTGTCTATCAACCAGTCCGCGCTATTAAATACTGAAGTTACTGGAAATAATGTTAGGACCATGTGTTGAAAGAGGAAGAGGACTTTTGGAGAAAGGATGGATTGAATTTTATGCAACCGAGAGCAATCATCAACCTATTGGAATCGTCCGACACAGAATAAGGTCTGAGCAGATCGCAGTTCTTTCATTGCACCCACTCCCATACGAATCCGGATACGCCTTGTGTGTCATCTGAATTGGCGGGGCTTCCATTACTGTAAACATAAATTTGTTAGCGAGAAATCACTAGTTGTTCAGCAAAACATCAAAGAAATGTCGACGCTTTCCATGATTTAATTTGTTTTTGGACCTATCAAAAGACATATTCCTTGGGTGGGGGTAAATATAAGACCGCTGGAAAAATTTCATAACGATACAGCAGACAGTTTTCAAAATAATTGATCTTGAATGAAGGCATTCTTTGTGGGACATACTATAGTTATGATCTTAGATGAGATGAAAGAGAACCTGCACGAAATAACTGCCATATCGCAAGTCCTCTGTTTCTGTGCCAGGCCATGGAAAACATCATATGGTGGACTCTCAATAAGGAACTGGTGGCTCAGTAACACAACACGTCGAAAATTGACAACTTTCTGACTTCACTGATGAACCGTGGAATGAAGTAAACAACGTTGAAGTTCAGGAAAATCGAACACCTTTTATTTCGGCGTTAATAGAATAGTCATACATGCTGTAGTGACAAATCAGAGTCCCGTAACACCGGGAGGGCAACTAATTTTGCGTACACTAATCTGATGTATTATCAACTGTCCTACATTTGCCTGACCTTCGTTCAACGACACTTCCATGTCCCTCTGTCCATTCAGGTCGTCCTAGCTATAATCTTCTTCCGAATTTTCGTCCGTCTAGAGTTTGCCCTTCGTTTGCAAATCCATGGCGTTCTCAATATGCTGCTAGCTGTTCTTAGCTTGGAGTAATTTCCACTGCTAGCCTCCCGACGATCCACTAGCCACACCGAGTTGTCTTCTGAATGTAACACACACCCGTTCTCCTTGAACGTCCACAGCGTATGGTTTCGTTGTCACGCTGGCGTTGGTGTGACGTATCTTCGTATCTCTTCGTTTTGGTGCACTGTCCACTTCGCTGTCCACTTCGGGATTTTCCTTCTATCCTCTTTGTATAGTGTGCTTTGGCAATAGCTATGTGGCAATAACCAAAGGTTTGGCAGGACGTGCATTCTCCGTCTGCATTGTACCCATGTTGTAGGTGTCTAGGCTAATAATTTATGTCCAGGAATTTACCAACAACATTCTTACTGCTTGACTTACTACATGAGTGTTCTTGAAGTCAATGCACTTCTTATGATGGCAAAATTTGGTGGGATGTGGAACAGCGTTCATTAAACTCCCTACTTTTAATTGTCTAGGGGGAAGAGAATCATCTGTTCTTATATTCTGGTTTTGAGATGTTGGGTAACTGCCCACTAGGTGATTCCTACGTTTTATGGGAAAAGATTCACGTACTTTCTCTTTTATGAGTATTCTACCTTTTATGTTCGTGATTGTTACTGCTTAAGTAGATCTTTTAAATTCACCCCAGTGGGGACAAACACATGATGAAGATGCTGATGATGATGGTGATGATGATGATGATGGTGATGATGATGATGGTGATGGTGAGGATGATGCAAGAGGAGATGACTGATCTGGCAGCTAGCCTTCTGCCATTTGTCAGTGGTACTTACCTAATGTTGTTTGTAGCTATGGAAAGGAGATTTATGAATTGTTTACATGAGGCCATTGTCTCAGGGATTTTGACCATGTTGTGATAGCGGTACTATCAGGACGTTTGGATGGTTAGGAGGTGAATAACCCCGCAGGAAGCTCCAGTATCAGTCCCGAATAGATGTGCATATTGAGTAGATACCTCACTCACTTTTGGAATGAGGCAAAACTCTACAGTAGGTGACGAGTGCTAGGAAACTGGAAACACCGTCCTTTCTTCTTCCTTTTTGTTTCCTTTATTTTTAGTATGATACATTGTTACCAAATTATGGGTTTTATTACTAATGTATATTGACCCTATTTTTTCTTCATTATGTAGACGCTGGAGAGATTTATTTCATCTGAAAATTTCTCTTTGACTGTACTTTCTTGAAGTTTTTCTCTATTATATGTTGGGTGTAACCTTTGTAGTTTAGCATAGAATGCTCTCTTAAGTTTTATTTAAAATTTTGCTCCAACGAGGAAGTGGTCGCTGTAGCACTCAGCTCCTCTATAACTTCTAACTTGTTGTATGTTTGATGCATTTTTTTGTTTGTTAATTAAAATGTAATCTATTTGATTATAGGCTCTCTTGTCACATGATTTCCAAGTTTGTTTATGTATATCCTTTCTTTGCAGTCTGGTACTGCTGATCTGCAGTCCTTTGGCTTCTGTTAGGTTGATGACTCTCCATCCATTGTCATTTGAAGTTGTATGTAGGCTTTCCATACCGGCAACTTTTTTTATAAGTTTGCTCTCTGCCTATTTTTGCATTGAAGTCTCCCAGTACAATCAGGATATCCTGTTTGGAGGTTTCTTCTATGACATCTTCCAGATCATTATAAAATTCTTATTTAATATCATTTTCTTTCTTTTCAGTAGGTGCATGTACATTAATCATCGTTATATTTTTCCATTTATCTTTTATTCGTAATTTACTAATCCTGTCATTAACAGCTTTAAAGTTTAGAACGTTCCCCTAGAACTCTTTTTTGATGACAAATCCTGTTCCTAATTCATGTTTATTTTGGGTGTTTCCTCCATATATTGTAATCATTCCATTTTGCTCTAAAATACCCTCTCCTGGCCACCTTATTTCTTGAATTGCTGTTATATCCATGTGATATTCAACCAGCTCCCGGGTTAGTTCTTCGGCCGCTCCAGCTCGTTATAGTGTCCGTACATTCCATGTTCCAAATCTCAAAAGTCCTTTAACGTTCCAAAGTCGTTGTCCAAATAAGTCAGTCCGAATTCAAGGCTTATTTATCTGTTTCGTAACAAAATAGTTTTTACAAACGTGGGGATGTTAACCCCACGCTTCAACCCCCACCTGTCTATCATTAACCGGGTTATATCCAATTAAAACCTTTGTTGTTGTTGTTTTATCTAAACACAATGCCACTCCTCTAGGCCACCGAGGTTTCTGCCAGAATATAGGAATAGACTTCTATTTTCATTGTTAAAATGTCCCTTGCCTCTCCAGCGATGTTCACTAATTCCAAAAATGTGAATATTTAACATATCAACGATGTCCTGTAAAGGATTTGCAAAAAAAAAAAAAAAAAAAAAATCTCATCACATACTACGTGCTTTACCTCATACATACTTCTCACATATCGAATTTCTGTATACCCTATTTTATTGTTCTTTTTTCCCGGTCATTCTTGTATTGGTCCCCAGAGCCGGACGTGATCATTGGTAAAGTCAGCGCCAGACAATATCACGCATTATTTCTGGCTGTATTTTACAAATAAATGGTGTCAATATTGGTGCGATAATTGAACAACATTACGTTTAAGTTATTTCAGATTGTAAGAATACGCCATAAATGTCTTGAAGAAATTATTAGCCATTTAGGAAATATTGTGAGCAAAGTGAAAGAAACCAACAACTTGAATGCTTGACAACGATAAACATTTTCAGGATATGATCGATAATCACTTATCGTGGTTTCTGTTGAATCCGCCCCCACCAGCCAATGCTCTCTATTGTTTGCTATTTAAGACCTGACAAATAGATGATCATTTTTAAAGAACTCGGATTTTTACAGCAGGCTCTTGTCTAGAATGCAGTGACGTCGGAAAGTGACGCGGGTTTCTAGTCAGTATTCATAATTTTTTTATATCGAGTTTGATTTATTTCTATAAGAGAAGACATTTAGTTACAACGTATAAGATTTGCTTAAATTGATATATTTTCATGCTTGTTCAAATCATACATTACCTTGCACTATTTTAACACACTGGATTTGATTGCAAATGTTACCAATAGTCTTCCTCACATTATTTGTTTGATTCATTTAGTTTCATAAAGAACGTAATATACGCACAATATATGAGAAGCATGACTACAGTCAACAAGCAAACCATATATGTAAATGGCAGCCGCGGTAGCGGAATGGCTTGACACCCGAATGCAGGCCCTGTGGTCATGCGTTTGAATTCACATCGAGAAGAACATTTTAAAAATTGATCTGGGTTCCCGCATCGACCAAACTTAAAATGAATACCAGGATATATCTTGGGAAGCAAATGGGATCGGCGTGATATTGACCACAGCACCCACCGAGTGCCTATTGGTCTATAAATTATGAGTTTAGCACCATATACCTATTACGTCTTGAGGCATGAAAATAGTCCTTACATACATGCGCGCGCATATACATAAATATACTATATTTCATTATAGACAAGGGTGATATTTGGATGACTGTCTATGAGCGAATGCCGCTTGAAGTCAATCTAACAGATGAAACAAGATAGTCAAGGCTGCTTGAGTCTGGTTGTAAACGTAATGTAAGAATGGAGGATTGTTTTGATGTGCCAGACTCCGACCTGATTACAGTCAGTGTGTTATCGCTGCGATTGGTATCTACACATTGCTAACGGACTAGGAGCATCTTTGGGTATGCCCAAAGTGCTATTATATCGATTCTTCATCAATCAGATACACACAGACACACACACATATGTACATACACGCACGGAAACACATAAACACCCACACACACACACACACACACACACACACACACACATACACACATACACACACATGCACGCACATACACAACCCACATGAGGACACCATAGTCGAATAGTCTACACACATGAGGACGGGAACGGGAGAAGATTCTGACAATATGCAGTTGAACTTGCCATAGACACAACAGTCAGATAGTTGCAGTGGGGCATGATAGCACACGCCTTTACCGTGGCACATCAAAGCACATGCCCATGCCTCTTACAGGGATGTCTGCTCAGTGGAGAAGAGAGGGAGGGAAGTCCATAAAGGTACAAACATTTCTTTGGGGAAATTGCATTAAAGGCTCCTAAACCTGGCCAAGGGTTTAAACGACTTTCTCCGTAATCCCGTTTATTCACGTAGGGTAACGCAGCGCGCGAGAATTGGTAGCGGTTCTGGCCCCGTTGGTGACTTACGGGATAAGTGAGCCGTCCGCTCAGAAAGCAATGGCAAACTACTGAGCGTAATCTTGCCAAGAGATCAACGACAGCGGTAAAAATTCTGGTGTTGACAGCGATGTCCTGTAAAGGATATGCGAAAAAAAAAAAACCACACATTTTAATGGGTGATTGAATAACAAACAGAAGTGATGATGTTGATGGGTAATATACAACTTGTAAGAATGCCTTGCTGTGAAGTAAATCACAAATGATGTTTATTGTTCATGCTACATGGCGTGTGTTGCGTGTATTCCATTGAACGTTTCATGTCTGGTACTAGTTCCGCAAGAGTTGACAAGAAACCCGCGTGACGGAACATGAATGCTGGAAGGTTAGTGGCAGTTGTTTAGTACGTCTGACTCTAGGATAAGCATACACAAAAACAGTACCCATGTTTTCGCCCTGACATGTTTTGGGTCTATGGAGCAGCTAGTATTGTTTGTGATCAATCGGCACTTGATGGTTGAAGTGATTATTACACCGACCGCTTCTACTTTCCAGATCATTTTCTGGCACCCATGTTAGGGCCTGGGTCGTTTTGGGAGCCCAAAATTTTTAAAATCAAAATTACAGCCTGAGAGCAACTGCCCTACGGCAACTCTGTTGAATGAGGTTTCAGAAAATCGACTAGAAATTGCAATTTGTCATAATGTAAGTCGGATTACATAATGTGCAACATAGTCGAGTAATTGACTGTTTATTGGCTTTATATATCAGTCGATGTGGCCGAAAGGATAAAAGTGCTTGCTCACTCTTAAACTTCCGCTGTCCTTATGGCGACGTAGGGTATTCAGTCCATACACCGGCATTAAGTTGGACTTAAATGTTGACTTCTCGTTCAAAAAGCATTGGCAAACTACCGAACGTGAAATCGCCTGCCTAATCAATCTGGGGTTGATCGCCGCGTCCTGCAAACTTCATCCAATATAAATAAAAAATCAGGATGTATATATCTTAATGATCTTTTTAGACACGTTATGAGAAGGAATAAACTAGAAAATGTGAAGGCGAAGGCAGAGAAAAAACTACCTGAATGGCTTGGCCACATGGCATGACTGGGACAAGAATACAGACGTGATCCAATACTGGTGTACGTGTCGTGAGAAACGCGAACCATGACCACCCATGTGTATCTGCATGGTACATGATTATGATTTTAATGAGAAAGTGAGACAAAAACACGAAATTGATTCATGGCTGTATGGTGATTTGAGATGGTTTGAACTTCCCAAGTTTGACAGCACGACACATGATGAATGAATGAATTTTAATGAAGAACTTTTCATCATGCTTCATCAATTTCACCAATAGCTATGGTTAACGTTGCTATGAGATAATCGGTGCGATACTACTTGAGACGATTTGTGCAGTGACATTACTAATTTTTGTTTGTTTGTTATCATACCCTTTACTGGACATCGCTGTTAACATCAGCATCTTTCAGCTGATTGTTAATTTCTTGGCAAGATTACGCTCAGTAGTTTGCCATTGCTTTCTGAGCGACCGGCTCACATACCCCGTAAATTACCGAAGTGGTAAGAACCGCTACCGATTCCCGCGCACGCCACGTCACTCTCACTCACGAGAGTATACGGGATTACGGAGAAAGTCGTGTAACACCTAGACAAGGGAGACCGGCCATTACTAATTAGCATTTATTATTTTAATACCGCCCTAATTAATTGTCCGTATTGTACAGGAGCTGTAAAATGCTGTTAACTACCGTAATTTAATCAATGTTGCCTGTACGGGACAGGGGAATGAAGGTAAGATGGCTTTACGCTAGTTCCGGGCTCTTGAAGAGAATGAAAAGGCGTAATTGGTGATGCTAAAACAACATTTTCACTAAACAATACATTAAGAGAAACAGAAATAGTATTGTCATGTTGGAGCCTTTTTACACACCTTAAAGCGTATTGGGCATAATATACTAGCGCATATTTTTATAGATCAATCGGCACTCAGTGGATAATGTGATGAGTCTCACACTGGTCGCATTTACGCCCCAAGACTTTTACTGGTACCCATTTAAAGCTGGATCCACATAAGAGTCCAGATCATTCTTTAAAAAAAAAAATCTAGAATTGGATGGTGATTCGAACGTCATTACCGCAAGAGTGCTAGCCACTGCAATACTTTGCTCCCGGACACATTAAAGGTTACATTTACGCGTTCTCCATTATGAAATGTACAAATAACGCAAGAGATGTGACTAAATGTGTAGTATCTGTGTAGTAAATGAATAGTATCTAAAGACTAATAACTGATGTCGGTTCTGTAAAGGCTGGCCCCAATCATATCTGTGACACGTATAGATAAACTTCTGGGCTACTGTTTGATCGATTATGCTAATTATCGATTAGCAGAAGGGTAACAGCCATGATGACAGCAGCATGTTAAACATGCTCTTTATCATAAATTACATGTGCTTTCTATATTAACTGTTCTCTGTCGACCACATGACGTTACAGGCTTCTTGGAAACAGTTTCATTTGATTGAGTGGATTCAAGGATCATCTTCAACGCACTTGAAGCTTTACTTTAGTGCTTCCTGTTGTTCCTTTTGACTTGTTTTTATCAAGAAGGTTCCTCCAGTATAACACGAGAAGAATCAAGTAAGAACACAGTTATAGAATAAATGAACGAGAAAAGTTACATAGAAATTGAAAAACAACACAACAGTAAAAATACAAAATTAATGCACAAAAGAATCCAGGAGCTTACTAATACAAGAACACCTACATCAACCGGTTGCCTGAAAACAAAAGATGGAAAATCATAATAGTAGAAGATCAGATTTTACATGCATGTGAAAAACCTTTATAATGATACAAAAGAAGAACAGTGTGATATTCCGAATAATGAAAAAACGACCATCAGTTTTGAAGATGGAAGGTCAGAATGCTTTTAACCATCTGGAAACTGGCAAGACCCCGGGCCCAAACAACATCACAACACAAAAGATAAATGCCTTTAAATAATGTGGAATAGAACAAATCACCAGACTCATTCATTCATTCATTCATTCATTCATTCATGCATGCATGCATTCATTCATTCATTCATTAGCATGTCCTTTGCAGAACCTCGTTCCCATAACAACCTTCCGGAAAATCTATCGATCATAAGCAAGATGTCCCGCGTCCGATACACCCGTCTGGAGATCATCCGCCACACCCTGCACCCATCTTCTCTTTGGTCTTCCTCTTTCTCTCTACCAAGGCGTATACCCCTCCATTATTGTTCTCTCCATACTTTCATAACGTTTCAAGTGACCAACATATTTCAATTTTCTTTGTTTTATCGTCTTTAATAGCCAACCTTCTTCAATATTCAGCTCTTGATGTCGATGCATTTGTTCTTTTCTTTATCCAAGATATCCTTAGAACTCGTCTTCATTGCCACCTTGCCGTCTTGACAGACGATAGTTTGTGTTTCAGAAAAGCATAATAACTATTACCCATGGCAGTAGCGAATGTGACTGATAAGGTCAATTCGCGCTGTAAATGTTCGTTCACAGTGGGCGCATGTGAACACATGGTCATTTCCACCAGCATGCACCATCTTACGTCTCACACGATCGGTGTGTGACTTATCTGCAATTATTTTCTGCTTTGTCTTTATCAGCGACTGAGACGAATGAAATCATGGATAGCTCAAGCGGGGGATACAATCAGACAGGTATGAATCTCGGAGAACATTAGTCGAGGAGAGGAGTGGGTCAGACTGCCAGCGGAGCAGTCAGACTTGTGCAGAGTTATAATCACATTGAGCCGGGAGTGCAGGGAGTGGCCAGCAGGGCCCAGGAAGTGGAAATCCAGCAACTAATTCAGGATAATGCTCGCTCGGGTGATGTGATTATCAACACAGATGGTTCGGTGATGAGCGGTAGGAGAAGTGCCTGCCTGGTGGGGGGAGGGGAGGGCGTGTCTTAGCAAAAGCTAATGGTCGACGTTTGGTGCAGGAGAGTCCTGGCATATGATACCACAACATCTAGCTTAAGAATGGAGGTGGAGGCGCTCAGTGCAGCTTTCCGCTGGATGGTGAATACGACACACACACACACACACACACACACACACACACACACACACACACACACATCGTGATTGTAACTGACTCAGAAAGCATGCTGAGCAAGGTGAGGACAGGCAAGCTTCATTCAGAGTGGCTTGCTTCGCTTCGGATGTCACAAGTGGCAAGCATCGCCTGGATCTTTTCTCCGGGGCATACCGGTGTGTTGGGGAATGAACAGGCGGACAGACTGGCTGACTCTGCAATACTTGGCGAAGTATTGATGCATGACAAGGCAGACGTGGTTGCGGCCTAGTGGGAGCACGTGTACACCTCGGAGGAGCAAATGGATCACCATGGTCTGGTAAGAATGAGACAGCTAGGAGTGACGAGGGGATCTGGCCGACGCTCGACGCTCAGAGGAAAGGCAAGACGGATATATAATCAGATTGCCACTGGAACTATTGGTGTTGGAACTCTTCGCTGGCTGCTGAGGATGGGGACGGAGCGCTTATGGGAATGCCCCGAACTATGTGATGTCGGTTCCTCAATCAATCAATCAATCAATCAATCAATCAATCTTCTTCTTCTTCTTCTTCTTCTTCTTCTTCTTCTTCTTCTTCTTCTTCTTCTTCTTCTTCTTCTTCTTCTTCTTCTTCTTCTTCTTCTTCTTCTTCTTCTTCTTCTTCTTCGTTAGAGACAATGAGAGAGTTAGTGTGTCAGTGTGCGTGAAAGAAAAATAAAGAGAGAGAGAGAGAGAGAGAGAGAGAGAGAGAGAGAGCGAGAGAGAGATAGAGAGAGAGAGAGAGAGAGAGAGAGATAGAGATAGAGAGAGAGAGAGAGAGAGAGATGAGCGCAATCATGTCATTATGCCATATTTTTTCTGTATCCTCATCTTTCATATTAGCATTTTTACTGCCAATTGAATTTAACATGCACTGCTTATTTCATCATGTCTATGACAAGTCCAGGAATGATCTTACTGAAATGCACCACTTTTTCTTAACATTACACAATGTATAACATATGTTCATCAACATTTTCCATATTTTCCACGTTTTCCTATCTCCCCCCCCCCCCCCCCTCCCCCCAATTTTGAATGTTCTTGTGAGGATGCTCACGATAGTCGACAATGTGCGTATGAAATGTGTGGGAGTTTATTCATATTAGTTTTAGTGATTATGTGAGGCAGCGTGTTTGTGTGTGGATGGATGGGTGTGTGCATGTGTGTATGTGTTTGTGTGTATGTGTTTATATGTGTGGATGTATGTGATGTGTAGGTGCATGTCTGTATGTGTATATGGGTGTATATGTCTGTGTACATGTGTGTATGTGTGTGTGCTTGTGCGTGTGTGTGTGTGTGTGTATGTCTCTACGTGTGTTTATGTGTGCGTACATGTGTGTGTGTGCATATTCGTGTATGTTCGTGTATGTATGCGTATATGTTTGTGTGTGTGTACATGCATGCAGTGTATGCGAGGGAGTGTGGGTGTGTATGAGGCATATGTGTGTGTCTGTGGGGTGTGTGTGTGTTTGGGTGTGGAGGGGTTGTGTGTGGGTGGATGGGTAATGTGTGGGTGGGTGGGTGAAGGGATGTGTGATCGATGGAGGTGTGTGTGTGGGTGAGGGATGTTTTGAAGATGGTTGGAAGTGTGGTGGTGTTGGTGGGTGGGGGGTTGTGTGTGTTGAGAATGTGTATGTGGGTGAGTGGATGAGGGATGTGAGGAAGAATGGGTGTGTTGGTTAGGGATGGGTGTGTGATGGGTGTGAGGTATGGGTGTGGGGATGTGTGTGTGGGTGAGGGTAAGTGTGTGTGGGTGGAGGTGTGTGTGGGTGGGATAATTGTGGGTGGGTGGAGGATGTATGTGTGGTTGGAGAGTGTGTTTGTAGGTAGGGGCATGTGTGGGTGGGTGGGGAGATGTGTGTGTGTGGGTGAGGGATGTGTGGGTGAGGGATGTGTGGGTGGGGATGTGTATGGGGTTGTATGTGGGGGATTTGTGTTTGGGGGAATGTGTAATTGGGTGGGGTGTTGTATGGGAAGGGAGATGTGTGTGGGTGAGGGATGTGTGTGAGGGTAGGTGAGGTAGGTGTGAATGGGTGTAGAATGTGCGGGTGGGTAAAGGATGCATGTGAGGTTGGGTTATGTGTATTTGGCGGGGTGGATGGGGTGTGTGAGTGTGGGTGGGTAGATGGGAGATGTATGTGGTGATTGGTGGGTGGGTGATGTGTGGGTGAGAGTGGTTGAGGGATGAGTACGTGAGTGGGTATATATATGTGGGAGATGAGTGTATGGGTGGATGATGATGTGTGTGTGGGTGGGAAGATGTGTGTGGGTGGGGATGTGTGTTGGTGGCGGAGGTGTGTGTGTGTATTTGGGAGGTATGTGTTTGTGGATGGGGATGTATTGGTGGGTGGGTGTGTGTGAGGGATGTGTGTATAGTGGGGAGATGTGTGTGTGTGTGTGAGTGTATGAGTAGGGTGTGTGAGTGGGGGATGTGTGATTAAGGGATGTGTGGTTATAGGGTGTGTGATTTGGGGATGGGTGATTGGGGGTGGGTGGAGGATGTGTGGGTGAGTGTGTGAGTGTGTGTAGGTTGGGGGTGGGGATATGCGTGTGTGGGCGTGGGATGTGTGGGTGGGTGAGGGAGATTGTGTGGGTGGGGGATGTGTGAAAGTGGGGGGTATGTGGGTGGATGCTAGTTTTGTATGTGGGTAGGTGCGTGATGTGTGGGTTGGCGTGGATATGTGTGTGTGTAGGTGGGGATGTGTAATTCGGAGATGTGTGTTTGACTTTGTGATTGGATGTCTCTGTGTGTGTGTGTGGTGCAGGATATGTGAATGGGTGAGTGTTGATGGGTTATGGGATGAGTGGATGATGTGTGTGTGTGGATGGGGAGATGTTGTAGGTGTGGGATGTGTGGGTGGGTGATGGGTGGGCGGGTGCATGTATGTGTGCCTAGGGGGGTGTGTGTGTGTGTGTGTGGGTGGGGGATGGGTGAAGGGTGAATGAGTGGGGGTATGTATGTGTGCCTGGGGGTGTGTGTGTGGTTGGGTGGGGGATGTGTGGGTGGATGGGGGATGGGTGCATGGTTGGGGTATGTGTCTCATAACATGGTAATACGCATTGTTTATGTTTACAACATTCATTTTACAATGTTTTTCGCTACGTGAATGTATTATGCATTACTGATGAACGAAAGATGAGTGATTGGAAGGGTCGAGTGTACGACGGGCCTGCGTGCCCAATTTGTTACCGTTTAAAAATAAAGTCCGTTCGTTCGTTCGTTCGTTCGTTCGTTCGTTCGTTCGTTCGTTCGTTCTTCTTCTTCTTCTTCTTCTTCTTCTTCTTCTTCTTCTTCTTCTTCTTCTTCTTCTTCTTCTTCTTCTTCTTCTTCTTCTTCTTCTTCTTCTTCTTCTTCTTCTTCTTCTTCTGCGTTCGTCCAGAATGTTGTTTTAGACATAATTGCGTTGTGCCAGTTACAGCAGAGCTGCGAAATTTATGCCTATTGGCTGCCCAGCTGACGTCTGTGGGCATTTGTTGACCGGGTTAAGCTTCCCGGGGACAGATCATTCTCATTGCATATCGAACCATTCAGTCCATAGGTGCTCGGATCACCTCCTGAGTAAATCCCGCAGCGTTATGTGTTGTTTATTAATCATCTTTGTCTTCCTGCATAGTTTTCCTGTTTGGCCACACCTCTTTTAACTAGCAGTTCTCGCAGTCTGACCATGGTTGTAGATTCACAGTCATCACTAGGTTCTCGCAAACGACTTACTTCTCGTAGACCATTCAGTATATCAGCCTGGTCCATGGCTCACCAGCCCTCCGCAATAGCCTTACCTGGAGGTCTGTCAGCCTGCTCATTTCCTTAATATACACACATGCCTTGGTACGAAAATGAAACTAATCTTTGCCAGGTCTTAAACAAGTGAATCAGTACAATTGTCTAGGAACAGTTATAACATCTGATGGGAGATGCTTAGTAGAGATTAGAACAAGGATCGCCATGACGAAGGCAGCCTTTTTGCAAGATGGAAAACATACTGACAACGACGTTCTTTGCAACAGGAAAAAGGGTGTTGAGGCGCTACATAGAACTTACATTTTTGTATGGATATGAAGCGTGGACAATGAGCAGACAAGCTGAAAAACATCTGATAGCTGTGGAAATGTGGTTTCTGAGGAAAATGCAAAGAATGCCATGGACAGACAGAAAATCCAATGAGCAAGTCCTACAAGAAACAAATGAAAACCGAAGGCTGATTAGATAAAATGGACGCTAGTCACAGCATTTTGGACATGTTATTAGACGAAATAAATTGGAGAACTTGATGACAACTGGCAAGATCGAGGGGAAGAGAACAAGGGGAAGGCAGTGAAGTAAATACCTGGATGACTTTGTCCATAGTATGGTTGAGACAAGATCACTGAGCTAATCCGCGACTCTAGTGATCGAGTGAGATAGCGAAATATGACCGCCTACGCGTATTGGCATGGTACATGATGATGATAACAAACATTCAAGGAATTTTAAACAATTGATCTAGGCTTCCTGGTTGACCCACACTAAAATGTGTACCAGGAGATTTATGGTACGTAGGGCAGTCGAAATGCTATTGACCACATCGTCCATCTACTGTTGAATCTTTCATAAAAATATGAGGCTAGCACAATATACCCAATACTCCTCAAGCCTAGAAAATCGATCCTTTATTTTGCTTTAAAAATACTATTATCTAGGAACATACATAACATCAAATGTGAGAGATATCACAGAGATTAAGAAAAGAACAGTACCATTAACAACTGCAATTTACACAATTAGTACGAGTACATCTTATGCACTAAATTCCTGCCTTTAGAGGTTAGCAAAAGAATTCATCCATGTTACACAGAACTATAACATATGGCTGTACATCCTTGACAATTAGTAAACAGGCAAAATGAAATTCATTGGGGCTTTAGAGAAGTAGTTTTACAGAAGAATGTTATCACAACCTGGAGAGAATGGCGTGGCTGGGAGTGACCAGAGGATCTGGAAGACACTCAGCACACCGAAGAAAGGCCAGTTTGGCATATTATCAGTCTGTAACCGGTACCGTTTGTATTAGGACTCTTCGCTTGCTGTTGAAGATGAGAACGTCACGCGTATGGAAATCTTCCGAGTGCTGTGATGTTGGTTATTGACTCGTCTATGTCTTAGAATAGTGCTGAAAATACTTTAGGTATCCAAAATAAGTAATATATACTTGTATATTTTGGAAGATGCTATGGCACAAAGACAAATTATAACAAACATCAGAAAGAGGTAGTGGTGATGTTTGGCTGCATAAGAAGAGAAAAACTGGAAAATGTTGTGACAACTAGACAAATTTATGGAAAGAGAGAAAGAGAAAGACAACGAGGGAAGATTCTTGATAGTCTTTTTCCAATAACAGGTGAAAATGTCTGCACACAAACTAATACAAATTATTTGAGATCGCCATAAGTCGAGAGACACGATTGCCCAAGCCAGCCGGCATGGTACTTCATGACAAATTACTAAATGAATGATGTAAAGTAATTCTAAAGAAGTTTCATGGCATGAAATTATAGATGTTTTCATGGCTCAGAATGTTAGATTTATATGTATTAGTCCTTAATTCATCATTCATTCATAATTAATCATGCATCATTAATTCATCATTCATTCATTAGTCCTTAATATCATATACTGCAGTCTTATCGATAATCAGAGAAATGGCGTAAATGGGTGCTCCATAGGAGCAGCCTCGCCAGGTAGGAGTAGTCATGTGCACCAGATGACTCCAGACAGTCATCAGGCGACTGAGTGCAAAAGAATATCAACATTGAAAGTAGGAACTTGGAATGTAAGAACTATGAGTGGGGATGGAAAATTTGATAACATTAAGACTGAAATAAGAAGATTAAATATTAACTTGTTAGGTGTATGTGAGACCAGATGGACAGGAATGGGCATTATGACATCTGAGGAATATAGAATAATCTATTCTGGTGGAGAGAAACAACAGCGAGGAGTAGCAATTATAGTGGATACAGAGAGAGCAAAATCGATCAAAGGATATTGGACTGTATCAGACAGAGTGTTACTGGTAAAGTTGAGTGGAAGACCTTTTGATGTCAACGTCATACAAGTTTATGCACCAACAGCAGACAGTAGTGATGACAGCATTGATGAATTTTATAATGATTTAGAGAAACCCTTCAAGAAATGCAAGAATTCTGAAGTAAATATCATAATGGGTGACTTGAATCCCAAAGTTGGAAATCAACAGGACGGATACATAGTGGACAAGTATAGAGTAGGGGAACAGAATGAAAGATGTTGCAGACTAGTCTTAGACTAGATGTTGCAGACTAGACTTAAAAGTCGCAAAAACTATACCAAGCGCAGAATGCTACAGCGACCATAGATTAATCTTAAGCAATTTACATATAAAATTAAAGACAGTCAAATATTCACCAAGAAACACAAAATGTGATCTACATGCACTGAAGAGTGAGGAAATAAAAGATAAATTCAATGTAGAGGTAAAGAACAGATTCAATGCATTGTCCGATATGGAAATATTATTTCAAGACGTCAGTGACCAATGGGAAATTTTAAAGAAATCAGTCAACCAAGCTGGAGAAACAACCATCCCAAAAATAAAGATAATAGGACGCAAGAAATGGATGACGGAAGACATCTTAAAACTCATGGAGATAAGAAGAAATAACAAAAATAACAAGGAAAAATATGAAGATATTCACAGGAAAATTAGGAAGCTATGCAAAGAGGCTAAAGAAACATGGCTTGAGGAAAATTACAAGGAAATTGAACATCAACACAACACCAGGAATACCAAATTAATGCACAAAAGAATTAATGACATCACTAACAAAAGAACACACACATCTACGGGTTGCCTAAAAACCAAAGATGGCAAAATCATAATAGAAAAAGATCAGATTTTACATGCGTGGTCAGAGTATGTGAAAGACCTTTATGATGATACAAGAGAAGAACAATATAATCATCGGAATAATAATGAAGGACCAGTAATTTTGAAGAAGAAGTTCAGAATGCTCTTAACCATATAAAAACTGGCAAGACCCCGGGTACAGATAACATCACAATAGAAATGATCAATGCCTTAGAAGAATATGGAATAGACCAAGTCATCAGACTGCTGAACGCAAATATACGATACTGGAGATATACTTCCTGAATTATGTAATTCTATATTTATTGCAATCCCGAAGAAATCAGGAGCCATAAAATGGGATCAACATAGAACAATTAGTATAATCAGCCACCTCACAAAGATTCTGCTGAGAATTATCATGCGAAGAGTTAGGAAGAAAATACAACCCGAAATAGGAGAAGAACAATGTGGGTTTGCAGAAGGCGGTGGAGAGATAATACATGTACAGACCTACAAGCACTTGGAATCAACGACTGGCAAGAGAAGGTCCACCAGAGAGACGAATGGAGACGGATTGTATTTGCAGCAAAGAACCTCAATGGCTCGGAACGCTGAAGAAGAAGAAGAAGGGCACAATAAATGCTGTGTATATACTGAGAACAGTAATTGAGCGTTCTTTAGAAGTAAACAAAGATCTATATCTTTGCTTTATTGACTACACAAAGGCTTTCTATAAAGTGAGACATGTCGACATGATAAGGATGCTTGAAGATCTACAAATTGATGGAAAAGACCTTAGACTTGTAAAAACATAAATTGGAAACAACAATCTGCCATCAGAATTGATAACGATGTAGATCAATATCAGCCTATTAAAAGAGGTGTGAGACAGGCATGTTTAATGTCTCCAGATCTTTTTTTCCCTGTACAGTGAAAATATATTTAGAAATATAGAAGATATGGAAGGAATCAATATTAGGGGACGATACGTCAATAACATTAGACATGCAGATGATACAGTCTTGATTGCAGACAATGAACAGTACCTGCAAAATGTAGTAGATGCGGTTGTTGCACACAGTGAACAACTAGGGTTAGAACTGAATATTAAGAAGACACAGATTATGGTCGTCACTAGGAAGAAGGAAATACCACAATGTACGAGTAGATGGACATATTCTTAAACAAGTGATGCCTTGAAGAGATTAGAACAAGAATTGACATTGCGAAGGTAGCCTTTTGCAAGATGAAAAACATACTGACCAATAAACATATATAAATTGAAACGAGAAAAAGAGTGTTGAGATGCTACATAGAACCTATACTTTTGTATGGATGTGAAGCGTGGACAATAAGCAGTCAAGCTGAAAAACAGCTAATGGCTGTGGAAATGTTGTTTCTGAGGAAAATGCAAAGAATACCATGCACAGATAGAAAAACCAACGAACAAGTCCTTCAAGAAACAAATGAAGATCGTAAACTGATTAAAGTCATTAGACGTAGACAGTCAAAATTTTTGGGCATGTTATGAGAAGAAATGAATTGGAGAACTTAGTGACAAATGGCAAGATCGAAGGGAAGAGACCAAGGGGAAGACATAGAAGCAAATACCTGGATGGCTAGGCCACGTGGCATGGTCGAGACAGGAACACAGAGCTGATCCACGAATCTGGTGATAGAGTGAGATGGCAGAACATGACAGCCCACGCTTACCGTCATGGCACATGATGGATGGAGTCCTTAATTGGAAAGTCAACAAGAAGATATTTTATCATAGGGACCAATAAATATTGTGCGATATTGTATTGTAGTGAATCGAGGAATGTAAATGAACAAATTAGGAAGAAATTATAAGCAACAGAGATGTGGTTCCTGAGACGAATGTTGCGAATTCCTTGGACTGCGAGATAACTAATAACGACTGCCTGAGACAGGCTAATGAAACTAGAACATTACATACAACAATAAGAAAGAGGCAACCAACTTTCTTCGGTCATGTGATGAGAAGAGAGGCATTGGAGAAAATCGTGGCAACTGGAAAGATCGAGGGGAAGAGAGGCAGAGGCTGACCAAGAGAAATGATGCTGGATGGATTGAGACAGTGGCATGGAGGAATACTATCAGCAGAGTTGATCCAGAACACCAAAGACCGAGATCTGTGGAGAGCCATGAACGCCTACGCCAGCTGGAAGGGCACTTGATGATGATGCTGAAGATTCAATATATAGCATACACATTAGATAAATAGTAGCTGATATCATAACCTATCTCACATAACTGCTGACATAGATTAGGTAATATACATTTTATATCATGGCTGGGCGATGTACCAGAGACTGATAGCATAAACTGAAAGATGTATCAGAGACTTATGTCATAGACTGGATGATGTACAAGTGACTGCTGTCATAGACTGGATAATATACCAGAGACTGATAGCAAATGTGACAGAGACTGATGTCATAGGCCGGAAGATGTATCAGAGACTGATGTCATAGACTGTATAATGTACACGTGACGGCGGTTATCGACTGGATGATATACCAGAGATTGATAACATAGACTAGAAGATGTGTCAGAGACTGATTTCATAGACTGGAAGATGTATCAGAGACTGATTTCATAGACTTTAAGATGTACAAATGACTGCTGTCATCGACTGAAAGATATACCAGACATTGATGGTGTAGATTGAATGATGTATTGCAGAGTGATGTCATTGATTGAATGATGTACCAGAGACTAATGTCATAGACTGAATGATGTAACAGAAATTTATATAAAAGACTGAATGATGCCCCTCTGCCGTGTTTCTACCTTATCGATGCTGAGGGGTTTGAGTGTTCCAGTGACCCCAAGAGCTATGCCGACGGTAGCACAGCCACTGGTATAGTCTTCCATGTCGAACAGGTCAAGGGATAGGAACCAGACGAAGAGAGACACACACTTGCTGCCCTGCTGCCTGTAGGTAGACTGAGGACAGTCACAGGCTAGGGAGAATACTCCCGAAAAATTGCTTGTCGAAATCGGATGTATTGAGCCACAGGCTTGAAAATACAGTGCAACATAACTTATCATACATGATGCTTCAAATTAAAATTAATCAGTATGGTGCTAATCCTGTGAAGTCCCATCAGGTGGTGATAGTACCGGGACCCCTGCCTCGAAGGGATCCACCCAATGCTACTGGTGGTCACCTTCCCCTGTGCTGTGGAGTCAAGGCACAGAGGAGTAGGTTAAGAGCTATTGACCAAACACCCCGGATACTCAACATACTATAGTGGAATGCCGAAGGAGTTTCTAACAAGAAAGTCCCCCTAACAAATCATCTTAATAAAGATAGAATAGATGTGGCATGCATTCAAGAGACACACCTTTCCACCCATCACAAATTCTCAGTCAGAGGATATCAGGCCAGACGTTTCGACCGCGAAGAACACAAAGTTCTAATACTTACATGAAACACAATACCTTGCAGTGAAGTATCTGTGACCTATGACAACCAAGTGGAAATTATAGGTGTTGATAATGATAAAGGACGTGAAAATAAGAATTTACAATGTGTGTAGCCCAACAGCTGGTCTCCATGACGAAGGACTTACGGACGCGGTTCGTAATCCCGTATACCCGCATTCGAAACACAGCTGTGTGCGATTTGGCAGCATACCGCGTTGCGTTGGTTTTGCGTTGGTATCGTTGCCGGTCGTTAAGAAAGCAATGGCAAACTACTTAACGTAAACTTGTCAAGAGAACACAGCGACAGAAATGCTGGTGTTGACTGCGATGTCCTGTAAACAGGATATGAAAAAAAACAATAGCCCAACAGATAAGGACCGTACACTTTCAAACATGAAAATAACTGATACAAGTTGCATTATTGTTGGAGACTTTAATAGCCGTTCAGAAAGACGAGGATACCCAGATACTGACAACAGAGGAGATGAGGTGGAGGACTGGGAAAAAGACTAATCTCCATCTGTCAACAATGCGAGTGATACACCGAGCATCTACTCTAGAAGATGATTTACCACTTCTACCCCAGACTTAGCTTTCTGCACAGGAAACATCCTCCAAAAAATCGATCGCAATGTGCTTGACCAATTAGTAGGCAGTGATCACATACCAGTAAAGCTTGTAATGAATATAGAGTATGTTCAATAGGAACAAAAGCCGTTCCCTAGCTGGAATTACAAACGAGCTGATTGCCATAGATTTTCATAACTAGCATACACATATTCTGAACACATACGAGGGCGAGTCAATAAGTAAGTCATACAGGTCTGTGGGGTGGCAGGTAAATGTAGTTGGTGTTTTCTACAGGTGTCTTTAGGTGACAGCAACATCAAAATTTATATTCCCGTTCGTCAGGTGGAGCTTGGTGTCTCATGCTCATGCGCAGCGCATAAACAAAATGGCGACTGTACTTACAGAGTGTAAAACCAAAGCGTAACGTGTTGTTGTGAGTTTTTTTTTCGGGGGGGGGGGGGGGGGGGGGGGAGAGGGTGTAAATGGACTGCCTGCAAAGGACATTCATAAGGAAATGCTTCCTGTTTATGCTGACAAATTTTTGTCCCAAACAACAAGGAACAAAAGCCTTTCCCTCGCTGGAATTACAAACGAGCTGATTGCGATAGATTTTCATAACTAGCATACACATATTGTGAAAACATACGAGGGCGAGTCAATAAGTAAGTCATACAGGTCTGTGGGGTGGCAGGTAAATGTAGTTAATGTTTTCTACAGGTGTCATTAGGTGACAGCAACATCAAAATTTATATTCCCGTTCGTCAGGTGGAGCTTGGTGTCTCATGCGCATGCGCAGCGCATAAACAAAATGGCGACTGTACTTACAGAGTGTAAAACCAAAGCGCAACGTGTTGTGCGTGTTTTTTTTTCGGGGGGGGGGGGGGGGGGGTTGGTGTAAATGGACTGCCTGCAAAGGACATTCATAAGGAAATGCTTCCTGTTTATGCTGACAAATGTTTGTCTCATAAAGCGGTGCATAGCTGGGTAGAAAATTTTTTCACAAGGACGCTCTACAATTGATGATGAAATCCGATCTGGTCGTCCTATTGAGATTACAACAGAAGCATCCGTGCGGCGGGTGGAGGAGATGATTAAAGGTGACAGGCGAGTAACGTCCACCTTACAGCCCCGACTTAGCCCCTACCTATTTCCACCTTTTTGGTCCACAGAAAACCCACCTTGGCGGGAGACATTTTGCGAATGACGCTGAAGTTGAATGTGAAGTGAAAACGTGGTTTAGAAAACAGAGCACGCATTTCTATGCAGCCGGTTTGGGGGGGGGGGGCTGATAAAACGATGGGATATGTGCAAAAATGTTGGTGGAAATTATGTTGAGAAATAAAGGGATAATGTATGTATAAAAATAAACTGGTTTCAAGTTGTTATCATATTTACTTATGTTTTTACAGCCATTTGTGACTTACTTATTGACTTACTCTCTTAAATACACAGCATGGCAACATGAAACAAATTATGGAGAGTCTTCTTCTTCTTCTTCTGCGTTCATCCGGAGTTTTTTTTTTCCGGACGTGATTGCGTTTGCCTGTTTACAGCAGAGCTGTGTTCTTGCGCCGTTAGGCCGCACATCCGACTTCTGCGGGCATTTGTTGACCGGGTTAACCTTCCTGGGGATGGAGAGTCTAAACAAAGCAATAACACAGGGGCCACTGAGACCATTCCAAGAGGAACGAGGAAAAATTACCAACCACACTGGACTGAAGAACTACAAACATTGGAGGACAAAGTTGAAGATTCCAGGAAGACAGCAGAGAGGGAAAATTAAAAAAAAAAAAAAAACAAAACAACTGAAGCGAACATCCCTCTCAAAGCCATCTCAGCAAAATATAAAAGAACAGTAAATCAAACAACAAGAGATCGTTGGAGGGAAAAAACAGAAAACCTGAACTTTGACAGGGATGAACACAAACTATGGAAATTAGTGAAAGCCATTAACAATGAAGGACCCAGACAAAAACAAATAACAATTAAACAAGGAAATGTCTTGCTTACAGGAATAAAATGCTGCAAATGCACTAATGTAACACAATGCTAGTGCACACTACATTGATATTACACCCGAACAGAAGAAAGCAATCAAAGATTAACAGACACATCTAAAAATGGAATAAATGGAACAGGCAATGAATAAACAAAAGAAATCATCAGGAAAGAATGGAATCACAAATAAAATGCTAATAGGACTAGGTACTAAAGCGAAAAAGAAGCTACTAGCAGTCCTAAATTACAGCTAGAAGAGAGGAATAGTCCCACAGACACGAGAGGAAGCTATACTAATACCAGTCCCAAAGGAAAAGACCTGGAAGAACCAAATGGCTATCGACCTATTAGTCTTCTTAGCTGCGTAGGGAAATTATTGGAACGCATTATCAATGGCAGGCTAACACGACAGCTGAAAGAAAATAACTCTTAACATCAAATCAAGCAGGGTTCAGAAAGTACAGACCCACTGAAGATCAAATAACCTATATTGCGCAGAGAATAGAGGATGCCTTCCAAGAGAAAAAGCACACATTAACGGTCTGGATTTATTCAGAAAAAGAATTTGATAAAGTATGGGCGCTGGAACGCAAATTATTCCTCCCCACGACGCTTGACGGCAGAAGTGGAAGATGATGATGATGATGATGATGATGATGATGATGGAAGGAAGGACTGAAACAATCCATGTTTGTGGGAAAATGTACAAATGGATCAGCCACTACCGTGAGAACAGAACTGCCAGGACAAATGTACAAGGACAAACCAGCAAAACGATCCTTTTGGAGAAACCCAAGGAGGAGTAATTTCACCAACATTATTCCTAGCATAAATAACTGACATCGCTGAAAATTTTTCATCCAGAGTACAAAGATGACCTAGCCATAAGGACATCTGAAGAATATATTATAGTCCATTTACTTTTGTCTGCCCCAATATAAAATTCCATATCTCAGTAACCAGCTGAGAGAAAATGATGAGACTTAGCATATAACCTTATCATGATGTCCACCCAACAAAAAAATGTTTGTTCTGGAGATTGTACAGCAGATTTCAAAGTTTGTTTATATGCGGTATATAATTTACGGGACAGAGATGAAGTGCACAATATTAGAAGTATTACGTCTTCACGAGGAAACATGAGCGTTCAATAGTAAATTTTCACGTTGTTCACGGGATTGGCGTTACGAAAAGAGCCTTGAGAAGTGAAACGGGGAGTATTCAGTGGTGTCGCAGTATCTTCAGAGGTGTGTCATTAATGTGGGTCCTTTATATAAGGCTTCACGTTTAGAAAGTACAAGGGGGGTAGGAATATCATTTGCGAGCAACCGCATGTAGGAGCCATGAGAAGCAGAAACCTAAGTGAAATAAGGGAAATGCGCAAATAAAATTATGACATAGTGTATTTGGATGAAACCTGGACAAATGCGCACCACACAAGTGAAAAGGAATGGCAATCAGTGGACGGACAGATAACGCATTATGTGCCCAGTAGTAAAGGACAGCGTTTCGTCATAGCCCATGCTGGTAGTACTCAAAATGGTTTACTACAGAATGCTGGACTCGTGTTCGTATCAAAGCATACAGACAATAGGGATTATCATAATGAGATAAATGGCAATGTATTTAGCGATTGGCTCGAGAATACAGTGCTTCTATCCCTAGATAGACCGTCTTGTCTAATTATGGACAATGCATCATATCACAAGAAGACAAAATGCCTACGGCATTGATGCATGACAAGGTAGACGTGGTTGCGACCTTGTGGGAGCACGTGTGCACCTCGGAGGAGCAAATGGATCACCATAGTCTAGCAAGAATGAGGCAGCGAGGAGTGACGAGGGGATCTGGCCGAGGATCGACGCTCAGAGGAAAGGCGAGACATATAATCAGGTTGCTACTGGAATTACTGGTGTTGGAACTCTTCGCTGGCTGCTGAGGATGGGGACAAAGTGCTCATGAGAATGACCCGAATGCTGTGATGTAGGTTTCTAAATCAATCAATCAATCAATCAATCTATTCAAATTGTCTGACGTCAAGATACTAACTCAGACCGCGCTATTAAAAATTTATAAAAGTTGCTGGAAAAAATGTGAGGACCATGTATTGAAAGAAGAAGGAGAAAAAGTGTTGGAGAAAAGATGGATTAAATTTTATGCAACCGATAGCAGTCATCAACCTAGTGGAATCATCCGACACAGGTTAAAGTCTTGGCAGATCACAGACATTAATCCACATATTCAGAAGAATTGCAGGCCCTAAACATTACAGCATCGGCATAAACAATACAACTTGTTAATGGCAACAGTTTGTATTCCACAGTGATGAATTTTCAATTCCGTAAGCCCTCAACGGTGACAAACAACTGACATTGAAAAAACAAAAAGCTCTAGACGCACTGAATACCAACCGAAGAGTAATATTGCCGTGGGAACTGACATATTGTGGCATAACAAAAACGTGAGAAGAAACACGTTGCCAAATGAGGGGACAACACACGAACATGCGAATCATTCTATAAACTTCAATGAAAAGAGGACCAACATCTTGACCGTTAAGAAGGAAGCCCACTACAGAGACATTCACAGCTATATTCGTCGTGCAAAACAGGTAATCATGTTCCGTCTCAACAGAGTAGACATTGCACCACTCCCATACGAATCTGGATACGCCTTGTGTTTGTCATCCGAAATGGCGGGGGCATTGGCATTACTGTAAAACAAGTTTGTTAGCGAGAAATCACTAGTTTTTTCACCAGTACATCAAAGAAATGTCGCCGCTTTCCATGATTTAAGTTGCTTTTGTATCTATCAAAGACATATTCCTTGGGTGGGGGTAAATATAAGACGGCAGGAACAATTTCATAACGATGCATCAGACAGTTTTTCTAAATAATTGATCAAGAATGAAGGCATTCTTTTCGGGACAGACTGTAGTACAACTCACAGCAGAATACAGCAAACCTTATTATCGCTAGGAGGCTAATAAAAACATGGCTGGTGAAGATAAGTGAGTAAAACATAACACGCACAGTGTTCACCCTCTAAACTCAGCACCCTAAGCTGGTATTGAATGGGAAAAATATTGCGCCATGAAGAAAATCCGAACTATCTAGGAGTCACCTTTGATCGTCGCCTTATATGGAAGACACAGATTGAGAAAAATCGAACAAGAGCAAGCAAAGAATGGCAATCATGAAAAGGTACAATGTGGGGAGAAGATGAGAAAGTTTTCAAGAAGCTATATACTGGACGGGGGAGACCAGTAATGGAATATGGCGTCGCAGCTTGGTCAACAGCAGCTAAGTTCAAACTTTAACAAAATAGTAGAGTCCAAAATCAAGGAATGCGGATCATAACTGGAAGCCTGAAGACAAAGCCTATTAACGAACTAGAAAAGATCACTTATTTGCAACCAATGCAGGGTAGAAGACATAGTAGAACCGAGAATCAAGCACGAAAATTAGAAGATCAGACCACCTCATGTGTAAAATTTAATGGTCTTTGGGAAGGGAAACAGAAGCGTAGCAGCTTTGTGAAAATCAAAACGAAAAATTAGATCAGATCCCTATACTTTAAAACAACAGTCAAACCCATTTTTAACCC
>JACEFZ010021041.1:0-11478 GCA_014155875.1 Cepaea nemoralis
GGGATAGCAGTCAAAAGTTTAAATCAGGCGCAAGAAGGCAGTTCTTGATTCGGACAATACTCTAAGGCTCTCTGTCGAGGGTTTAGGCTGACGCCTCTAAGCCACAGACCCTCGAATCTGAGAGTCGGGCCGATATCCACCTACCGAAAAATTGGAATCGAGATACTGAGCAAGCTACATGCCCAGTTCTGACACTTGTCTGAAGGCTCTCCAGCTGAGGGATATGTTGGATTCCCGGATGAGATGGCCTGGCCGTTTCTCACTGACATGCTGCACGAAGGTAAGGTGCTGAGCCGGCAGCACATGTAGCCTACCTCGTGAGCGAGTACAAAAAAGTCAGTAAAATGCCCCAGTCGAAGGAAATGGTTCCGAAAACTGTCTGTATCTAACTCTTAGAGAGTGTAGATAAAAGTGGAGAAACGTCTCAATAACGCGAAATGGAACGCACGGCGAGCGAACCTATTGCGTGGTCCAAAGTCAAAAGCAAAAGCTTACCGAGTGGATGTCGCCCGCAGTCTGACCGCCCCTGGAGCTCACTTGAGCGACCAGTGGCAAGCGAGATGCCCAATACATGGAAGTGAGGAACTAAAGCAGCCATGAGCAGGACGTGGCAACTCCTCGGCTGAGCCCAGTCTCGGAGCAATAGGTGCCGGCTCTGCAATTATGGAAGCCTCCTTGGATAGCGAGGGACTGCCCATTGTCTGCCCCTGCCTTCCCTTGAGGGCCGACCGCGATGTCGTTGGTCGTTCTATCTTGACCAGCTGAGATGTGGGCGACATCACAACAGTCTAACGTGCCTCGAAATCAGAGGAAGGTTAACCTCATTAAAAAATGCCCGCCGGAAGTCGGAAGTGTCGTCCTACGGGTGGCAAACTAAAAATTGACACTACGCAATTACGTCCGAGTGAAATGTCTCGTCCGAATGTCTCTCGTGCTAGGAACAGCTCTGACTACCTAGTTTCCGAATGCCGCTCTTGTTCGGAACAGCTCTGACTAGGTAGTTTTCCGAATGTCCGCCGTGCCTGGAACAGCTCTGATGGGCACAGGGACAAGCACATGTCCGAAAACTCGCTTAGTGGAAACCAACCGCAGAGCTGACTGGTTTGTGCAGGAACGGCCCAGGGCGAGCGAAATGCCCAATATATTGAAGTGAGGAATTAAAACAGCCATGAGCAGGACGTGACGATTCCCTCGGTAAACCCAGCACCAGAGCGTTATGTGCCGGCTCTGCAATTATGGAAGCCACCCAGGATGGCGGAAAATGCTATGGACTGTCCCTGCCTTCACTTGAGGGATGACCGTGTAGTCTTCGACTGTTCCAACTAGACCAGCTGAGATGTGGACGGTACCACAAAAGTGAGAGTCTCCCAGGATTGCTAACCTGGTCAAAAATGCACGCTAAAAGTCGGATGTGTTGGCCTGAGGGTTTCGACCCGAGGGTGCCTAACCAGACACACCGCAATCACATCTGAAAAAATCACTCCGGATGAACGCAAAGAAGAAGAAGAGAATAACTTTCCATCCATACGGTAGTTGATGTCTATTCCAATGTCGTCGTTCTCGAAGGCATTCATCAACATGGCTGAAAACATGAGGCTGAACAGTGTTGGTGCCAGGACACATCCTTGCTTCACTCCATTGGTGACAGGAAAGGGTTCAGACAGTTCACCATTTTCCTGTACTCTTGCCAGCATGCCGTCATGAAATAGCCGCACTATTTGGACAAACTTTCGTGGACAGCCATATTTTGCCATAATCTTCCACAGTCCTTCTCTGCTGACTGTATCAAAAGCCTTGGTAAGGTCAATGAAAGTGGAGAACATTTCGCGGTTCTGTTCCTGACATTTCTCTTGCAGCTGCCTTGCAGCGAAAATCATGTCAACAGTTCCACGTTCTTTTCTGAAGCCACATTGACTCTCAGGAAGAAGACCTTGATCGAGATGGGCCGTGAGGCGATTGAGAAGAATTCTGGCGAGTATCTTCCCTGCAATTTTCCATGAAATACGACATATTCGTCTGTATATCCACATCTCCAGGGCATCTATTCAACTTTCTAGTTGCTTGTTCAATGTTCAGGTTTAAGCGCCATACAGTACTGTTGGATATATGTAACATTTGACCATTCTAATTTTTAATGCGTTGTTAATCTCTCTAGATGTTAATACTGATTTCATGCTGTTGAAAGCATTTTTGGCCATTCGCATTCTTTTTTTTAAAATTTCTATTTCACTGCTACCATCATCTGTTATCACATGTCCAAGATAGGAGAAACTTGTTATTTGTTCTAGTATCTCCATGTTTACTGTGATGTTCATTGAAGACTTTTTCTTTCCATTGCTCATTATCACAGTTGTCGTTTTTATTTATTTTTTTTTTTTTAAATGTTAATATCTAAGCCACATTCTGCACTATGTCTGTTTACTAGTTCCACTAGATTTTGCAACTCTTGCTCGCTTTCTGCTAGTAACACGATATCATCAGCATATCTAAAATTGTTTATGATTCTACCAGTGATGTTAAGTCCTGCCAATTCGAGTTGTTTAAAAATTCTTTCTTGGGGCTTGGGGCTCTTTTCATCTCTATGTGGCGACGAATAATTATTTCCGCATCTAATAGACGCCACCACTTGTTCCCAGTAAAAGTTAATAATAAGTCTAATGTCCTCTCCGTCTACTCCTATATATTGAAGGCACGTAATTAGTCGTTCGTGTTGTACTCTATCAAAAGCTTTCTTGTCTATATTTATAAAACAAAGTGTATGTATGTAAATATGTATGTATATATGTATGTATGTAAATATGTATGTCCTTTATTTGTTCGCGAACGGCCCATCCGATTGAGATGAAATTTTCTACACGCCTTCCTTTCATTCCAGAGCTGTCAACTGTCATAGTTTTTTTTTTCTTCTTCCTCCTCCTCCCTCCTCCCCCTCCCAAAATACGTACGTAAATATATGATGATGATGATGAAAGAATCCCCGAACCAAAACGCTAGGGAAAGGGAAGAAAATGACGTGACTACACAGAATCGTCACACGGCAATCATCATCACCAAGTGCCGTGCCGGCTGGCGTAGGCGTTCATGGCTCTCCGTAGATCTCAGTCTTTGGTTTTTTGGATCAACTCTGCTGCTGATATTCCTCCATGCCACGGCAATATCAATAACAATTCATCTTTTTATGTGTAAGGAAGTTATCTACAGTCGTGTAGAAGGGAAGAACTAGACGAGTATGAATTCGGAATGGCGAACTCTCTCCTCCCTCTCTTCTCCTCCCTCTACCTCCTCCCTCCCCCCGTCTCCTCTTCCTCCTCCCTCTCATCCTCTCCCTCCTCCCTCCTCCTTCTCTCTCTTCCTCTCCCCTCCTCCTCCATCCTCCTCCCTCCTACTCCCTCCGCCTCCTCCCCCTCCTCCCTCATCTTCCCTCCTCCTCCCTCTCCTATCCTCATCCCTCCTCCTCCTGCCTCCCTCCTCCTCCTCCTGCCTCCTTCTCCCTCATCATCCTCCCTCCTCCTTCTCCCTTCTTCTCCCTCTTCCCTCTTCCTCCTCCTACCTCCTCCCTCCTCCTCCTCCCTCCACCCTCCCTCCTCCTTTCTCCTCCTCTTCCTCCTCCCTTTCCTTCCTCCTCCTCCTCCCTCTACCTTCTCCTCCCCCTACCTCTTTCCTCCTCCCTCCTCCTCCCCTTCCACCTCTCTTTCCTTCCTCCCCTCCTCATTCTCCCTCCTCCCTCTCCCTCCTTTCTCCTCCTCCCTCCTCCTCCTCCTCCCCCTCCTCCTCCTCCCTCTCCTCCTCCTCACTCCTCCTCCTCCCTCTACCTCCTCCTCCTCCTCCCTCTACCTCCTCCCTCCTCCTCCCTTCACATTCCTCCTCCTACCTCCTCCTCATCCCTCCTCCTCCCTCCTCCTCATGCCTCCTCTCCTCCTCCTCCTCCTCCCTCTACCTCCTCCTCCCTCCACATTCCTCCTCCTCCCTCTTCCTCCTCCTCCCTCCTCCTCCTCATCCCTCCTTCTCCCTCCTCCTCCTTCTTCCTCCCTCCTCCTCCTCCTCCCTCCTCCTCCCTCCTCTTTCCTCCTTCTCCCTCTCCTCCTCCTCACTCCTCCTCCTCCCTCTACCTCCTCCCTCCTCCTCCCTTCACATTCCTCCTCCTCTCTCTTCCTCCTCCTCCCTCCTCCTCATCCCTCCTCCTCATCCCTCCTCCTCCTCTCTCCTCCTCCTCCCTCCTCCTCATTCCTCCTCCCTCCCTCCTCCTCCCTCCTCCTCCTCCCTCCTCCTTCCTCCTCCTCCCTCTCCGCCTCCTCCCTCCTCCTCCTCCCTCTACCTCCTCCTCCTCCTCCCTCTACCTCCTCCCTCCTCCTCCCTTCACATTCCTCCTCCTCCCTCTTCCTCCTCCTCCCTCCTCCTCCTCTCTCCGCCTCCCTCCTCCTCCCTCTACCTCCTCCCTCCTCCTCCCTTCACATTCCTCCTTCTCCCTCCTCCTCCTCCCCTCCTCCTCTTCCCTCCTCCTCCCCCTCCTTCTCCTCCTTCTCCCTCCTCCTTCTCCCTCTTCCTCCTCCCTCTTCCTTCTCCCTCCGCCTCCTCCCTCCTCCTACTCTCTCCTCCTCCTCCCTCCTCCTCCCTCTCCCTCCTCCTCCCTCTCCTCCTCCTGCTCCCTTCTCCTCCTGCGTTCTCCTCCTCCCTCCTTCTCCCTCCTCCTCCCACTTCCTCCTCCCTCCTCCTCGCCTCCTCCTCCTAATCCCTCCTCCTCCCTCCTATTCCTCGCTACTCCTCCTGTCTCCTCCCTCCTCCTCCCTCCTCTTCCCTCCTCCACCTCCCTCTTCCTCCTCCCTCCTCCATTTACCCAAGACAGACAGACAGTCAGACAGATAGTCGGGAACGGGATCTTATATGACTACTTATATAATTTAAATGAGATGCTCTCCACCATGGGCTGGGCCGGGTCAGACAGATAGACAGATAGATAGATAGACAGACAGACAGACAGACAGACAGACAGTCGGGAACGGGAACTTATATGACTACTTATATGAATTAAATGAGATGCTCCCCACCAGGAGTTGGGCGATGCCGGGCCGGGTCAGACAGACAGACAGATAGATAGTCGGAACGGGAACTTATATGACTACTTATATGAATTAAATGAGATGCTCCCCATCAGGGTCTGGGCGAAGACGGGCCGGGTCAGACAGACAGACAGATAGACAGACAGACAGACAGACAGACAGATAGTCGGTAACGGGAACGAGAACTTATATGACTACTTATATGAATTAAATGAGATGCTCCCCACCAGGGTCTGGGCGAAGCCGGGCCGGGTCAGCTAGTAGTCTATAAAACAAAACATATATAAGTTTCTGAACTTCTATATATTTTTCAATTAACATCTTCAAGCAGATTATTGCTTCTCTGGTGCGGCTGTCTTTGCGGAACGCTAATTGTTCTTCAGCTACTTTCTCGTCTATTTTATTCTGAATTCTTTCTTGTATGACCTTGAGTGGTATCTTAGTTATATGGCTCATTAATCTAATAATTCTGTAATCCTCACAATCAACAGCTCTTTGCTTCTTGAGTAGTGTGATGAAAATGATAATTCTGTAATCCTCACAATCAACAGCTCTTTGCTTCTTGAGTAGTGTGATGAAAATGATAATTCTGTAATCCTCCCAATCAACAGCTCTTTGCTTCTAGAGTAGTGTGATGAAAATGATAATTCTGTAATCCTCACAATCAACAGCTCTTAGCTTCTTGAGTAGTGTGATGAAAATGATAATTTTGTAATCCTAACAATCAACGGCTCTTAGCTTCTTGAGTAGTGTGATGAAAATGATAATTCTGTAATCCTCACAATCAACGGCTCTTAGCTTCTTGAGTAGTGTGATGAAAATGATAATTCTGTAATCCTCACAATCAACAGCTCTTAGCTTCTTGTGTAGTGTGATGAAAATGATAATTCTGTAATCCTCACAATCAACAGCTCTTTGCTTCTTGAGTAGTGTGATGAAAATGATAATTCTGTAATCCTCACAATCAACAGCTCTTTGCTTCTTGAGTAGTGTGATGAAAATGATAATTCTGTAATCCTCACAATCAACAGCTCTTAGCTTCTTGAGTAGTGTGATGAAAATGATAATTCTGTAATCCTCACAATCAACAGCTCTTTGCTTCTTGAGTAGTGTGATGAAAATGATAATTCTGTAATCCTCACAATCAACAGCTCTTTGCTTCTTGAGTAGTTGTGATGAAAATGATAATTCTGTAATCCTCACAATCAACAGCTCTTAGCTTCTTGAGTAGTGTGATGAAAATGATAATTCTGTAATCCTCACAATCAACAGCTCTTTGCTTCTTGAGTAGTGTGATGAAAATGGTAATTCTGTAATCCTCACAATCAACAGCTCTTAGCTTCTTGAGTAGTTTGATGAAAATGGAAGTTTTCAAATTCTTGGGAATGTACCCAGTGTTATATATATATATATATGGCGACAAGATGAAGCGTTACTTTTTGGAGGGACGCTATTTAGTGTTTTTCATTGGATTTCGTGTGATTTCCTTTGGATTACCTGTGAATAGTGTTTCCCTGTGGATTATGTGATGTTATATTGTGTTCCTTTTATTGGAAGTTTTCAAAAGAAGCCACGGAAGGCAGGTGGTGGATGTAATTTTGAGGGCAGCCGACAGATATTTGTGGGTCATGGCCTTGAGTTACACGACGGCAGGCAGAAGAACTCGTATTGAGTCAATGGTTGCGGTCTCCGACCAGTAAGGTCACTGCCATAGAGGAAAGCAACGGCAAACTACCTCTTTAAAAGTGCCTAGTATATCATGATTCGCTTAAAGACCGATCATCGCAAGACAAGGACAGAGACGTTAAAATTAGCAACTTGGAACGTTAGGACGTTAAACAACGACGGAACATTAGAGAACATAAAACAAGAAATTGAAAGGGAAAAAATTAATATCTTAGGTATGTGCGAAACGAGATGGACAGGAGCAGGCATCAAAATAGAAGAAGATTTCAAGATTATTTATTCTGGAGGTGAAATTCGTCATAGGGGAGTGGCAAACATTCTGGACCGGAAAACATCAAAATCTATTCAAGGATATTGGGCCGTGTCGGACAGAGTTCTACTAGTTAAATTAAGTGGCAGACCTTTTAGCATAAATATTATTCAAGTATATGCCCCAACAGGAGAATCCAGTGAAGATAGTGTAGAAGAATTTTATAATGACATAGAGTCTGCCTTAAAGAAATGTAAAAATTCAGAAATAAACATCATAATAGGGGACTTCAATGCAAAAGTAGGAAATCAAGGAGATAGATACACAGTAGGAAACTATGGTTTAGGAGAGAGAAATGAAAGAGGATACAGACTCGTAAAGTTGGTAAAAGAACAGGAAATGATTGTAGGAAACACCTGGTTCAAACAACACCCTAGAAGATTATGGACATGGAGGAGTCCTGATAGCAGGATTAGAAACCAGATTGACTACATTCTCATTAGCAGAAGATTTAGAAACGCATTAACAATAGCAAAAACAGTTCCCAGTGCTGATTGTTATAGTGACCACAGATTACTCACAGGAACATTGAGGATAAAGTTGAATTTGAATAACGAAGACACAAACAATAGATTGCACGATTTATTGCCTGGCATATTTCGCTGCATCTCGTCAGGTACATACTGCAGAAATCACACAACTTACGTGAATTAATTAGATAAATCCTTCAAACTGAAATATACACATGTTCGCACAGTAATGTCGATTGTCTACCACGGTAATTTTAAACTGACTAACATGTCTTTCTGCTTACACAAGGACGGCTTACGAAGGTTGATTAGTATAGCTTCAGCAAACTTTAACAATCGACGCTTCGTTGTGTTCGTGTTCCATAGATAAAGAGATGTTTTTATGTGTCTCGTTCATTGTGGCCTGGAACGACGTTGCTTGTAGCTCGTCTGTGGTGATAATTACTATATCGTCCACGTAACGACGGTAAAAGGCCAAGTTATTGATTTCTGAGGATCTCTTTTCTTCTAAGTGGGCCATGAAGATGTCCGCTAGAATAGGTCCAAGTGGGCTCCCCATGGCCACTCCGTCAATTTGGCGGTATGACTTGTTTAGAAAGTTGAATTGTATGTTGGCAGTACATAATTTTAATAGCCTCTCTAGAATAGCTGATGGTATGCCTAGTTTTAGTTGTTTGTCTCTAATGCGTTCGCTTATTATATTCACGGTCTCATCTAATGGAACGTTGGTGAATAAAGAGGCTAAAGAAGATAAAGTTGAAGAAAGTCAAGTATATAACAGGAAACACTAAATATGATTTGTGTACATTGAGTAATGACAAGGAAATACAAAACAAATTCAACATAGAAGTACAGAATAGATTCGAAATTTTGTCTGATCTAGAGATCCTATTACAGGATGTGGATGATCAATGGAAACGTTGAAGAATTCAATCAATGTGGCTGCAGAAACAACTATTCCAAAATTAAAGAAGGTGGGTCGTAAGAAATGGATGACTGAAGAAATTTTACACCTCATGGAAACAAGAAGACTCAACAAAAATAATTCTGTCAAATATGAAGAAATTCACAGACAAGTCAGAACATTATGTAAGGAGGCAAAAGAAGCATGGCTTGAGGAAAAGTGCTTAGAAATTGAAAGCCAACACAACAGTCAAAATACCAAATTAGTGCACAAAAGAATTCAGGAACTTACTAATAAAAGAACAAGTACATCAACAGGGTGTCTAAAAACTGAAGATGGCAAAATCATAATAGAAAAAGACCAGATTCTACAGGTATGGACAGATTATGTGAAACACCTTTATGATGATAACAGAGACGAACAGTATGATATTAGATTTAATAATGAAGGACCGCCAATTTTGGAGATGGAGGTTCGAAATGTTCTTAAGCATATGAAAGCTGGCAAGGCCCCCGGTGCAGATAACATCACAACAGAAATGATTAAAGCTTTAGAAGAATTTGGAATAGATCAAGTCACCAGACTGCTGAACACATTATATGATACTGGAGATATACCTCCTGAATTATGTAACTCTATATTTATTGCAATCCCAAAGAAATCAGGAACCTTGGAATGTGATCAACATAGAACAATTAGTATAATGAGTCACATCACAAAGATTTTGCTAAGAATTATCATGCAAAGAATGAGGAAGAAGATACAACCTGAAATAGGGGAAGAACAATGCGGGTTTGTAGAAGGAAAGGGTACAGTAAATGCTGTGTATATGCTGCGAACAGTTATTGAACGTGCTATAGAAGTAAACAAGGATATACATCTTTGCTTTATTGACTATACAAAGGCTTTTGATAGCGTTAGACATGTCAGCATGGTGGATATGCTTGCAGATCTACAAATTGATGGGAAAGACATTAGACTTATAAAAAACATATATTGGAAACAACAAGCTGCAATAAGGATTGATAATGAAGTGGGACAGTATCAGCCAATTAAGAGAGGTGTTAGGCAGGGATGTGTGATGTCTCCAGATCTTTTTTCCCTGTACAGTGAAAATATTTTCAGAAATGTAGAGGATATAAATTGAATCAGCATTGGAGGACGAAACATCAATAACATTAGATATGCAGATGATACCGTATTAATTGCAGACAATGCGCAGGACCTGCAACAATTAGTAGATGCGGTTGTTGTACACAGTGAGCAACTGGGGTTAGAATTAAATTGTAAAAAGACTCAGGTTATGGTCGTCAGTAGGAAGGAAGAAGTGCCACAATGTAATATACGAAGTAAATGGAAATATTCTTCAACAAGTGAATCGGTACAATTATCTTGGAACAGTTATAACATCTGATGGGAGATGCCTTGAAGAGATTAGAACAAGAATCGCCATGGCGAAAGTAGCCTTTAGCAAGATGAAAAACATTCTGACCAATAAAAAGATGTCAATTGAAACGAGAAAAAGAGTGTTGAGGGGATACATAGAGCCTGTTCTTTTGTATGGATGTGAAACTTGGACAATGAGCAGTCAAGCTGAAAAGCATCTGATGGCTGCAGAAATGTGGTTTCTGAGGAAAATGCAAAGAATACCATGGACAGACAGAAAAACCAATGACCAAGTACTACAGGAGACAAATGAACATCGTAGACTGATTAGAGAAATTAGACGTAGACAGTCAAAATTTTTTGGACATGTTATGAGAAGAAATGGGTTGGAGAACTTAGTGACAACTGGCAAGATCGAGGGGAACAGACCAAGAGGAAGACCGAGAGGAAAATACCTGGATGGCTTGGCCACATGGCATGGACGAGACAGGAACACTGAGCTGATCCACGACACTGGTGATCGAGTGAAATGGCGAGTCATGACCGCCCACGCTTTCCGGCATGGCACATGATATATATATATATATATATATATATATATATATATATATATATATATATATATATATATATATATATATATATATAATTCTGTGATAGTATCAATGCCAAAGCTGGATAAGAACTTTATCATCTCTGTTATTATCTTGTCAGGTTCTGCAGCCTGTCCTTCTTTCATCTTTTTAGTAGCCTTCTCTACTTCAGTCTTCAATATGTTTGGTCCATCTTGAGTTTACACAATACTGGTTTATTGATCCTACAGCCCTAGAATAAATCTTCTGTGTACTCTGTCCATCTTTTTATTATATCGGTATTATCAATTATAATTGCTACATATTTTCTTCTGAGACAACCACTTCCTGTTATATTTTTGTTCTTTGTAAATCTTTTTTTTTATATTTTCATGCAATTCTTTCGAGTTGTGTTTTATTTCTAGATCCTCTATTTCTTTGCATTTATTCTGCAACCACTCTTCTTTGGCAACTCTGTACATGTATCTGTCTATTAATATATACTCTGGAGTGTTCTTTGCTTTCTTTCTTTGAGTTATTTTGCTCAAGATTTTCATCGGTTATCCATAGTTACTTATTTCTTATTTATTTTCACTGGCAAGATGGTATTTGCAATCTATGTACTGGATTTTACACATTCCGATTTTGTATTAATTTATCCTCGGGATTGGGAGTCTCCGTGGCGAATGGTCAAGCCGTTGACTCGGGCTCCGAAGGTTGTGGGTTGATTCCGGGCCGCGTCCTTCGGTTCACGAGTTAAATTTTTCGGAGACTCCTGTGGGTCGTCGCTAGAGCTACGGAGTTCGTGCTTTGTGCGACGCTTTCCGCGCTGCGGAAAGAGACCGAGCCATATGGAATAAAACACGGTGCAATGAAGTCGACTTTTAAGCGACTTTTTTATCCTCAGGATTTCCACGTCTATATTGCTCCATACTTTCAACTATTAGTCTATCATATTTATTGTTTACTTCAACCAGGTATAGTTGACTATGTCTGGTTGTTTCAATGCCGATATATTCTATGCACGCATGGGAAATACCCAATTTGCGGGCATGTCGATCGCGATAATGAAAAAAATAAATATTGCGTGTCC
>JACEFZ010021042.1:0-67999 GCA_014155875.1 Cepaea nemoralis
ACGTTACGGCGACTAGCCTTCATCGGCAAACAAATACACAAAACATAACATATAAATGTAAACACCTGGAAGACACTACAGTGATAACATTAAGACATAATATAACCAAATGAGACGAATGGAGTAATGAACAAAGTGAGAACAAACCATGCTTCGGACATTCACCACAGTTAATTTTTTTTCCCTCTCGTGTGTTGCCGGGGCCCTTAAGGAGGGAAGCAAAGAATAGCAACACTGTAGCCTACCACGCATGTCGTAAGAGGCGACTAAGGAGGCTTGATGGTTCCGCCGCCCTGCTACTGAGTAAGTGCGTGGCGCGACACTGTGAGCTGTGAGTTTCGTATGAGATGCTTTTGAATCTGCCTGAGGTTTTTTGGAACGTGACTGCATGTTCGGAGTGATGGCAGGTGGCTATGTCCCAGAGTTGACCGGTTTTTGCCTTATGCAGAAATGCGTGGCTGCTGGGCTTCTGGTTGACTGCCACTGCCATCAGCGATGAACTGTATTTTCGTGGACTGTGTGGGTGAACATCTAGGAAACATTCAGATAGGAAAATGACTGGCGATTCCATCAGAGATGAACAGGGTGTTTCGTGGGGGACTGGTGTGTTGACATTCTGGTGGCGGCATTATGCATAGTGTATCTGTGCGGGCTGTTGTTTGTCGAGACTCCTGTCTTTTCCACTTTTCACATTGGGCAGTGGGGAGCATTTTGTGTGATATTCACTGGCACAGGAACGGAGCATAATGGGGACGACCCGTTGCTGTGAAGTTGGAACTGCCACTAACTAACTAACTATTTTTTTTGTTTTTGTTTGTTACATAGCAAGATATGTTCCAAGTTGTAATCTCAGAAATGTAATCCAAGGAATTATTAGTTTATTTGAAACCTTGCATGTACATGTTGGAGCATTCGTCTGTTTATTTGAATGCATTCCTGTATGAATTTGATTGTACGTTAGCTTCCATCTTGTGCCATCATCATTTAAATTGCTGTTTTGATGTCATCTTTACTCAGATCTACAAGAAGACGGAAACTGTGGTAGCGTAGTCGCTAGACGGGTTCGGTTGGGTTGGATTGGAATTGGTAAAACTGAACTGTACTCCCAGATCGACAAGGTATAAAATGGGAACCAGGAACTGTCTTGGGAACCCAATGACAATGAGGGAGTGCCTGCACACAAACAGCAACCCAGAAAGTACAGCGGCTGGGCAGACAGTTTATAAGCAGAACAGGGAAGGTCAGATAACTCTTCTACCTTGTATATATTTATATGTACATTTAAAAAAAAATTATTATATGTATATACGTATTTATATGTTAAAAAAAAAAAAAAAAAAAAATGGGGGTCCTGGCTGTCCTGAGTGGGACAGTTGAGTGTGGCGGGGTGAGTGGCAGGACTGTGAGTTGGCTCTTCCGGAAGGGATCCTGAACGGGGCTGACAAGGAGATCGGATCGTCTTGTTGTGGCACCAACCCATACGCCGATGACAAAAACAAGAAAGCGAACATTCGAGGAAGACGGGCAGCTGATCGGGGGGACAACTTGAGTCTGCACTTGAACTCTCTGCCTTTGCCTACATCGAGTCCTTATAAGGACTGAACATGACCGGGACCAGCCCCGGTAAGGACAACACAAGAAACATCAAACACGTAGTAGGCCCGACCAAGGACCGGTCTTTATCAGGACCAGCATAAGACAGAAAGAAAATAACCAGATAGCACAAAATAACTTAACCCGACGAACAGAGCGGAACCAAGATAACCAGTAGGAATTAGGACTAACAGTCCACGCAACCACGGCTCTCAACAATAACCACCGCTGAGGAAGCAGGTTTAGACGAGACCGAATTTGACATTTTTTTTGGGTGGAAAATTGGAATTGGAATTGGAATTGTCTTGGGAAGTGAAAGTGGGTGGTGTGATACTGATCACATTACCCATGAGTGCCACCGATTGGTCTATTAAAATATGCGCCTAGCAACAAATGCCCAGTGGATTTATTTGGTTACCCCTCCCCCTCCCCCTCCCCCCGGGATGTGAGATTTAAATATTGAGCACAACACATCATTGGCAACACTGATCGTATTCCGGTACGAACCTAAGGCCTTGTCCACGTCAATTTAGAAGCACTAGAGTCGAGTTTCGCTCTCGTTTGAGCTCGTCAGTAGTGTATATTCTTGATTGGACCCGGGATCAAACCCGGATCACTGGCGTGTGACGCGGGTTTGTAACCACTAGACCACGCGGCACACGCTAGACGCAACCAAATTATCACACTAGAATATCACAACGTCACCCATCGTAGGCTGTAGCTCAAAATTTGGCCGATCGCCGCGACTGACGTCCGTCAATCGATGTGGCCACAAATGATCAGGTCTTCTCGACTGACAAGGCACGCCAGGCCGCCTAAAGTCCAGTGAGCAATAATCAAGTTGATTTTTTTGGTTGTTTATTTTTCTTCCAGAATTTGAGATTTAAACATTGAGCACAACCCACTACTGGCAACGCTGATCGTATTCCGGTACGAACCTAAGGCCTTGTCCTATGTCAATTTGGAAGCACTAATGTTCGTACCGGAATACGATCAGCGTTTCCAGTAGTGGGATGTGCCCAATGTTTAAATGCCCAATGCGCCATAATGTGTGTAAAGGGGACCGTTACTTTACTTACAAGAAGAGAAAGAGGAATAAGAAGAAAAAGAAGAAGAAGAGGTATTAAACAATAATAAGAGGAAGCATATTTGAAGTACTTTTGTAGCAAGAAACAATAATAAGAGAAAGTTATAACTTTGAAGTAAGTTACTAGGAAGTTACATATTTGAAGTACACTTGTAGGAAGAAACAGTAAGAGGAAATATATATATTTGAAGTACGCTTGTAGAAGAAACAATCAGAGGAAGATATATCTTTGAAGTACGTTTAGAGTTTTATTTATTTATTTATTTTTTTTGCATATCCTTTTTACAGGCCATCGCTGTCAACATCGTTATCAGCAATTTACTGCTGTTGTTGATGTCTTGGCAATTTTACGTTTAGTAAATTGCTTTCTGAGCGACCGGCTCACATACCAAGCCGTTAAAACTCAGCTGCAACGCGGTCTGCTGTCAAATCGGTCGCATATGTGTTTAGAACGCGGGTAAGCGGGCTTACGAATCGCGGCCGTAAGGCCATTTGCCACTGGAGACCGACACGTTTGGAGTGAGAAGCAATAATAAGTAGGAAGTTATATCATTGAAGTACGCTTATTTAAGCAGAGAGGCGATGACATCACTTGAGTGTGGTGGGTTACAATTATATAGTTTTAAAAAGTGTCCCTCTACATATTGTCCTCAAATATACTTATTTATTTTGTTTCCAATATCCTGCTCAACACCTCATGATTATAACTAGGGTATATATTATAAGCTACATGCAGTTAAGTGTTCACTTTAAATAACATTTTACACACATATTTATTTTTCAGTGTATGTTATATTAATTTATTATGTACTTAATAATGAAGTTCTCTCAATCTCATAGATGAGAATGTTTACACAGATTATAATCGTCACCGGAATGCAGTATAATTTCAATCTGACACTTTCTGGGTTGGGTACTGATCAATTTGTAAGCATGCCTTCCCCTCAATGTTTGATCACGCATTGTAGTCCACTCCTCTGTTACATTGTCCTCTATCAAATCTTTCCTATGTCATGAATTAACACTGAGTCAGATGGGCACATAATCAGACTGCTTGCTACTGGTACCATTAGTATTGAAACTCTTCGCTAGCTGTTGAAGCACATATGGGAATGTCCAGAGTGCTGCGATGTCAGTTCTTAACTCAACTAAGTACTTCAATCAATTCATTAGGTACCGTCTCCACAATGAAGGTTGGCTGCAATGGATCTCCAACACTGTCTCACCCCCAGACTGTACATTCTGTCAGATTGCTGTTCATCCATCTCTTGATGTTATCTTCCCACTTGTATCGTTATCTACCTCTTGTAGGTTGCCTTCAACCTTACCCTCCAGTATGACTTTAAAAGAACAATAACACTTACTTCTCAACACTTATATTTTTTTATAAGAACAAAAACAACACTTATACTCAACACTTAGTTATTTTATGTATTACTGGATTGGATATGTAACAAAAAATCAAATCCAAGCTATTTTTGTAACCCAATTTGCATTTCCGGTGAAAGCAAGTCTGCAATTTCACCTGCCTACAGTATTATTATTAAGCAATGTCGGGGATTCGGCTTCTGCTGTCTGCAAGCATTTTCCATGGAGTATTAGCCTTTGACACCAGAAATTCGTCATACAATGGAAAGCGCCGAAGAGGTAATTATGTCTTTTTAATATATGTATGTCGATAGCAATGTCTTGACTCATTTATTCCAAATGTTATCATCAACTTCTGAGATTTCTGGCATAAGGAAGGGATGGGAGATAACATCGTAACTTGAATTGAGAATTTTCTAACTCCCCGTATGATAAAAACATTAATAAACACTTGTTTCCCGCACATAACTGTGTACGGGATAGATGGTGAACTTGTAGTAGTAATTGCTTGGTATGGAATATGTGAAGAAAATTAAAAGAGTTCAGACTTGTCGCAGTGAGGACTTAGTTCAGTTTCCCAGTTTGACTCACATATTCATTGTGATTTGTGATTCACTGGTTCTTTCATTTTTTTTTTTTTACTTACTAGAAATGGAGGTTCAGGTTGTTTGTTTGATTGTGAATCATTTGGAAGACCTAGTGAAAACTTTTAAATCATTGATATTCAGGTTATAAGAGCAATGCAAAGATTCTGCATGATGATTGCATCTATCAGAGTGCTTGAGTAAGGTCGTGCAGAGACCACCCACCCTCACCCCGACCCGGTACCAAAGTATGATTTCCACTGGTACTGTTGCAGAGAGCTAGTCAGATATGACTAAGCTACCATATGACAGTAGACGGTACTACCTGCTTTCTGTTAGCGCCAAATGTTAGGCAGCGCTCACCAAACCCGACACCCAACATTGTGCCAACTGCTTCAGGCAGAGGAGCGCAATTGGGAGGGTACAAGCTTATCCTGGTGCAAAGAAATGCAGCTTAAAGACTAAATGTCATGGCAGGGCAGACTAAACCCTAAGCCTTGGAGGTCACAGGTCTAGGATCGAAGCTCCGACAGGCAAACAATGCATTGTTTTGATGATTCCAACTTCTGCCGCTTGTCTTGTTCCAGATGCACAAGGGGTAGTCAATAAGTATGGCTGCTGAAAAATAACTAAATATGATAACAACTTGAAACCATTTTATTTTTATACATACATTGTCCCTTTATTTCTCAATATTATTTCCACCAACATTGATGCACTTATCGCATCGTTTTATCAGTCCTCCCAAACTAGCTGCATAGAACTGCGTGCTCTGTTTTCTAAACCACTTTTTCATTTCACATTCAACTTCAGTGTCATTCGCGAAGTGTCTCCCACCAAGATGGGTTTTCAGTGGACCAAAAAGGTGGAAATCGCTAGGGGCTAAGTTGGGGCTGTAAGGTGGATGTTCCAGAACTTCCCACCTTAGTTGCTTAATTTTCTCCTGAGTTAATCGATATGTGGTCTGGCATTGTTATGAAGAAGCAACACTCCTCTAGTCAGCAATCCTAGACATTTTCTTCGAATTGCATCATGAAGCATTGACAGAACTTCACAGTACAATTCAGAATTCACATTGTCATCTTTCTTCTTGAAATTGGGGGGCTGCGTGGTCTTGAGGTATGGTGTCCGCCTCGAGTGCTGGGGGTCCTGGATTCAAGCCGTGGTGATGACAGGGATTTTTCTTCGTAGACTTCTAGTAATAAAATTTCCCCTGGTCTCTGGATAGTGAGACCGGATGCCCGTGTGTATTGTTGCGCACGTAAAAAATCCCTTGGCAGTTGGAAATCAAAAAAGAGTAGCCTAACGGCGCAGCTCGGGCAAAATTTCGAGTTAAAGATCTACCCAAAGTATTTCAGGATCCTCGCCGGTGCTACGGAGTTCATGCACTGAGCTGAGTTTCTCCAGACTCAGGTTTGAGTTAGGAGGAGACAGAGCACTTGTGGGTTGCACCCGTGTGCCGTGATGTTGATCCATCGACTAAACTAAACCATCTTCTTGAAATTGGTTAAAAGCATTCCTTGACAATCACAAAACACTATCAGCATAACCTTCCCTGCTGATGGTGTAACCTTGAATTTTTGGACACAAGACGAAAAAGGATGTTTCCATTGCACTGATGCACGCTTTGATTCAGGCTGGTAGTGATGCACCCATGATTTTCCTCAGTAACAATCCTGTACAGCATGTCTTCTCCTTCATTTTCGTACTGACAGAGATGATGAAAGGACAGACCAAATCGGTTCATTTTGTGTTTCTTCTTCAATTGTCTGGGTACCCACCTTGAGCACACATTCTTACATTTCAATCGACCATGCATTATGCTGTATGCTGAACCATGTGAGCACCATATTACTGATGCTACAGAGTCTATCGTTACTAGCCTGTCACCTCTAATCATCTCCTCCACCCGCTGCACGGATGCTTCTGTTGCAATCTCAACAGGACGACCAGATAGATTTCATCAACAATTTTAGAGCGTCCTTGAGAAAATATTTCTACCCAGCTATGCACTGCTTTACGGGACAAACATTTGTCAGCATAAACAGGAAGCATTTCCTTATGAATGTCCTTTTCAGGCAGTCCTTTTGCCCACAAAAACACACAACAGCATGTTGCTCTTTGGTTGTACTCTCCGTAAGTACAGTCGCCATTTTGTTTATGCGCTGCGCATACGCATGAGACACCTAGTGCCTCCTGACGAACGGGAATATAAAGTTTGATGTTGCTGTTACCTAATAACACCTGTGGAAAACACCAAATGCATTTACCTGCCATCCCACAGAACTGTGTGACTTACTTATTGACTCGCCCTCGTATCAGTGTTACTTTCCTCTGGCGTAAACTAGGCAGGCTGAGAGAGGAAACATGCTGCATGGACAACACATGGTCTCTACAATTCAGCCAGGCTTTGTGCTATGGAGAGGTTATTATGCCTTATTGTGAAGCACAATTAACTGTCTGACAAGATGGCATGGTGTCTTTAGTCATCTTGAAAATATCTGAAATGGCAAGTACACTACATATGGGAGGTTACATTTCATAAAGTTAAAACTGAAATCAAATGATACATTTTTGTCTTTGTCATTGTTAACATCTGTTCATTCAATTTATAGTTTCATTCTATTGTTGATTCCATTTATAGTTCCATTCTACTGTTAATTCCATTTATAGTTTCATTCTACTATTATTACCCTTTATATTACCATATCTTGCTTATGATCGAGAGCTTTTCCGGAAGGTTGTTATGGGAGCAAGGTTCTGCAAAGGACATGCTACTGAATGAATGAATGAATTACCACATTCTCAGGTTTCATGATTGCTGTTTTAAAAAAAAATTATTGTTAATTATTTTGTCATTAGTTGCGGTTCCAACTTCACGACAATGGGTCGTCCCCATTATGCTCCGTTCCTGTGCCAGTGAATATAACAAAATGCTCCTCATTGCCCTATGTAAAAAGTGGAACAGACAGGAGTCTCGACAAATGAACAGCCTGCATCGATACACTATGCATAAGGCCGCTGCCAGAATGCCAACACAAAAGTCCGCCATGAAAAATACAGTTCAATCGTTGATGGAAACGACAGTCACTAGAAAACCAGCAGCCACACATTACTGCATATGGCAAACCCAGTTAGCAACTGGGCGTCTGCCATTTTTCTGAACATGCAGTTCAAACAACCAGCTGACAGATGTAAGTAAAAGCACTCCACACAAAATCTCACGGCTCACAGTACATGCCACGCACGTAACTATGCAGCTGGGCGACGGGACCATGGAACCATTATATTACAACATTTTCAGGTTTCATGATTGCTGTTTTTTTAAATTATTTAACATACTACTTATGATTACTTATTGATTCTTTTAACATTTTACTTGTCTGTTTCTAGGTCTAAACTCTCTTTGTTTTGTTGTTGACAATATGTGTCTGTTTCAAAAGAACATCATGTTGGTTGAATTATAGATGCTCCCCCCCCCCCCCCCCCCCCCCCCCAATGTGTCTTCACCTTGTCGCGATGGGGAGTGGGGGGGGGGGGGCTTGCAGTGTCCCATTGACCCCATGTGCTATGTCGATGGATGAAAAACGACATATCGGATAGCTTATGGGATAGGGGCCAGACTAAGCGAAACACAATCTGCTGCTCTGCAGGTAGACTGAGGATAGCAGGCAAAAGTTTAAATCAGGCGCATGAAGGCAGTAGTTCTTGGTCCTGACACAAGCACTAAGGCTCTCAGCTGAGGGATAAGGCTGAACGCCTCAAAGCCATTAATCCTTGGACCTGACAGCCGGGCCCGGCCCACCTACCGAAAAATGGAGGTGAGATGCTGAGCACCCTACATGCTTAGTTCAGATACTTGTTTCGAAGGTTCTCAGCTGGGGGATATGAGGGATCCCTGGATGAGAGGGCCTGGCCGTTTTTCGCTCACTAATGCACGGAGGTAAGGTGCTGAGCCAGCAGCACATGTAGCCTACCTCGTGAACGAGTACTAAAGGTAGAAAAGCGCCCCAGTCGCACGAAATGGTTACAAAACATTTCTGCATTTATGCTCACATAGAGTGTAGTCAAAGGTGGAAAAACGTCTCAATAACATGAAATGGAACGCTTGGCTAGCGAATTCATTGCGCGGTCTGAAGTCCGAAGCGAAAGCTTACCTAGTGGATGTCGTCCGCAGACTGCGTTCCCGGTTTGTGCTTGAGCAACCAGTGGCAAACGAAATGCCCAATACATGGAAGTGAGGAATCAAAGCAGCCATGAGCAGGACGTGGCAATTCCTCAGGTGAGCCCAGTCTCAGAGCAGTATGTGCCGGCTCTGCAATAATGGAAGCCTCCTTGGATAGCAGGGAACGCCCTTGGTCTGCCCCTGCTTTCCCTTGAGGGTTGACAATGATGTCTTTGACCGTTCTATCTTGACCAGTTGAGTTGTGGGTGACATCACAACAATAAGTCTAACGTGCCTCGAAACCCGAGGAAGGCTAACCTCATTAAAAATGCCCGCCGAAGTCGGAAGTGCCGTCCTACGGGTGGCAAAATAAAAATTGGCACTACGCATTTACGTCCGAGTGAAATGTCTCGTCCGAATGTCTCTCGTGCTAGGAACGGCTCTGACTATCTAGTTTCTGAATGATGCTCTTGTTCGGAATAGTGCTGACTAGGTAGCTTTCCGGATGTCCGTCGTGCCTGGAAAAGCTCTGACGGGCACAACGACAAGCACATGTCCGAATCGAAAACTCGCTGAGTGGATACTGTTTGCATATCTGTCTGGTTTGTGCGGGAACGGCCCGGGGTGAACGAAATGCCCAATATATTGAAGTGAGGAATTTAAGCAGCCATGAGCAGGACGTGACGATTCCCTTGGTGAGCCCAGCACCAGGACGCTATGCTTCGGCTCTGCAATTATGGAAGCCACCCTGGATGGTGGAAAATGCCATGGACTGTCCCTGCCTTCCTTTGAGGGATGACCGTGAAGTCTTTGACTGTTCCAGCTTGACCAGCTGGGTTGTGGAAGGTACCACAAAAGTGAGAGTCTCCCAGGAATGCTAACCTGGTCAAAATTTCACGCTAAAAGTCAGATGTGTTGGCCTAAGGGTTTCGACCCAAGGATTTTCCACTGACTTGACCAATATTGACGATGTGAGAAAAACGGTTGTGATTGATGCTGAACTCAATAATCTTAACATTGATATTGCTGGCCTGCAGGAGACTCGCCTCGCTGAGGAAGGGTCACTCAGGGAAAACAATTACACCTTTTTTGGGAAGGGTAGAGGGCAGGCAGAAAAAAGGCAACACGGTGTGGGCTTTGCAGTGAAGAATTCGCTACTGGGAATGATTGATATCCCAGCTGGAGGTAATGAAAGATTATTATCACTGCGCTTGGCAACCTCTTGTGGATTTGCCACCATTCTCACTGCATATGCACCGACACTCGATTCCTCTGATGATGTGAAGGATTCGTTCTATGAGGAGTTAGACTCCGTGATCAAGGCAGTTCCAAAATCCGACTACATTTATATGCTCGGTGATTTCATTGCTCGTGTGGGCAAGGACTCGAGTTTATTGCCAGTGTGCCTTGGAAAATACAACATTGGTTGCATGAATGAAAATGGGCAAAGACTGCTGGAGCATTGCACCAGAAATGACCTAAGTATTACAAACTCCTTTTTTAAAACAAAAGAGCTGCATAAGGTCACATGAAAACATCCAAGATCTGGCCATTGGCACCAGCTGGACTTCATCATCACACGGAGACAACATCTGAACCATTCATCATTGACTTTGAAGTTACCACAGTGCTGACTGTGATACGGATCATTCTTTGGTTGTTGCAAGGGTTAGACTGAGACCAAAGAGAATCTACACAGCTAAACACAAATCTAGCCCCAGGATTAATATTATTAACACTCATCCTGAAAAGTGCTTTCAGTTTCAACAGCAACTTGAAGACGCTTTCGCTGATACACCAGAAAATTGTACAATAAGTGAAAAGTGGGGTAAACTTAAAGAAACTCTATAAAACTGCGGTAGGGGTTTACGGACTGTGGATCATAAGAGTCAGGACTGGTTTGCGGCAAACAGCCAGACTCTGCAGCCCTTGATTGATAAGAAGAAGATAGCTCTCTTAAGAAACAAGGAAAGACCAACGCGTAACACTCTCACTGAGCTGAAGCAAGCTAGGAAGGATGTGCAAAGGCTGCCAGGCAGTGTGCAAATGACTATTGGATCAAATTATGTGAGTCTATTCAAATCGCAAGTGATAAGGGAGACATCAGAAGCATGTATGAAGGAATAAAGAAAGCCTGTGGTCCAATGATCAAAAGAAGTTCACCGTTGAAAACCTTGACTGGAGAAATCATAACTGATAAGAAACAGCAGATGGACAGATGGGTAGAGCACTATTTGGAGCTCTACTCAAGTGAGACCAAACTAGTGGATGATGCCAATGCCATAGAGACTCTACCAACTCTTGACCACCTGGACACACTTCTCACCATAACAGAAGTTAAGTGTGCTATAAATGAACTTGCGTCTGGCAAGGCTCCAGGAAAGGATGGGATTCCAATAGAGATTATAAGGAGTGGGCAAAACACACTCACTCTACAGATCCACCAGCTAATAGAGCTGTGCTGGCGAGAAGGACAAGTCCCTCAGGATTTCAAAGATTCAAGCATCATAACACTGTACAAGAACAAGGGCAATCGGAGCGACTGCAACAACTATAGGGGTATCTCACTTCTGTGTATTGTTGGAAAAGTATTTGCCAGAATTGTCCTGCACAGTCTTCAAGTCCTAGGAGATCAAGTCTACCTCAAATTGCAGTGTGGCTTTCGACAGAACCGGTCTACCATTGATATGATATTCTCATTGCGACAAATGCAAGAAAAATGCCGCGAATAAGAATCAACCACTGTTTATTGCCTTCATTAGAAGGGTACTGATCAGAGAGTTTCTTTTTGCAGATGATGCTGCAGTTATGACCCACTCTGAGGAAGAATTACAATGTGTACTATCTGCATTCTCCAATGCTTGTTCTGAATTTGGTTTAACAATTAGCAAAAGAAGACACAGATTATGTCACTAAGGTGCACATGGATATACCATCAATCTTTATTGACGACGCCGAACTAGAGATGTAGACCATTTTACATATCTAGGATCAGTGGTAAATAGCAAATTATCCCTAGATCAGGAAATCAACATCCGGATTGGTAAGGCAAGCAACAACAATGAAGCAGGTTAAGAAATGAGTCTGGGAGAACAGGAAGCTTACTGCCAAAGACAAAAGTCCTTGTCTATCAAGCCTGTGTCCTTAGTACTCTTCTTTATGGCATTGAAGCCTGGACAACTTACTCACACCAAGAGAAACGTTTAAACAGCTTTCATATGCGGTGTTTGCGAAGAATTCATGGTATTAAGTGGCAAGACAATATTTACAAATACTGAAGTATTGGAAAGATCAGGTTGTGTGACGGTTTATTCCATGCTCAGTCTTCGTAGACTTAGATGGATAGGACATCTTAGGAGGATGGATGATGGTAGAATACGAAAGGACATCTTTTTTGGTGAATTACAGGTGGGTAAGAGATCTCAGGGTCGGCCTCTACTACGATACAAGGATGTTTGTAAGCAGGATATGATAGAATCAGGCATTGATAATGCACATTGGGAGCAAGTCGCAGCTGAACGTGTTGCATGGAGGGCAAATATCAGAAATGGAGTAAAGACAAAGGAGAAAATTATTGCAGATAAGTCACACACCGAGCGTGTGAAATGTAAGAGGTGCATGATGGTGGAAATGACCATGTGTTCACATGCACCCACTGTGGACGAACATTTACAGCGCGAATTGGTCTTATCAGTCACATTCGCTACTGTCATGGGTAATAGTTATTATGCCTCTTTGAAGCACAAACTATTGTCTGTCAAGATGGCAAGGTGCCATTGAGGACATTACGATGACGGTGGTGTGAATATGGTTGGATGAGGGTTTGATGTCAACTCTCATCATTCAGTATGTGAGGGAAGGACTGGCCTTGTATTCCTCCACACTGTCCGGCCTACAAAATTTAATGATTCCAACACTTCATGTACTTAAACAGGATTCTACAACACTACAACACTTGTTATTTTAAATAAGTACTGAGTGTGTGGAGAACATTTTTGTGTGTGTGCGCTTGCTTGCTTTGTACTCAAGTGTAGTCCATACACACTATTTCTGTTAGTACTGGACTGAATTTTGCGTGTGGATTAGCTTTTCTTATTAACAGCGACTCTCGCCATCAGGCGGACCCACTCCGACTTCAGAGATATTTGTAATTTATGTCCCCAAGTCAAGGACGACAGGTCAGCATTTTAGTCCAACTGTCCGGTGAAGGGGTTGAACCCCTTACCTCAGCATCAGCACACCAAATGTTTAAGAACACACGTTCTTATCCATTCCGCCATGCTGACCTCCCAAAAATTTTAATAACTGGGAAATTTGAGGATATTAGGGACAAAAGTAGAAAATTCTGGGTGGGTTGGCAGAAGGCCACAGAATATAATAGCCATCAAACTGATCAAGAACACACTTGACAGATGGTTGTGGAAAACAGTTTTCATCAAACATCAAGAACACACTTGACAGATGGTAGTGGAAAACATTATTCGCCTGCGTTGCCCAATAGGACACACACTGTGCAGAAAATTAAAACTACAGATGTCTATGAATGTATTTACCATATTATAACATATGTCGTAAAATTAATAAGAAAATAGCCATCATATTTATTTGGCATGTGGCTTTTTGCACTTGGGACATTCCCATGCATGCTATGTCCTCATCTTCAACAACCAGTGAAGAGTCCCAATATTAATAGTACCAGTTGCAGTCTGATTTTGTGTCCATCTGGCTTTTCCTTGAAGTACTCAGTTTTTTTCTTCGAAATCCTCTGGTCACTTCCTGCTGCACATTCCAAGATCAGTGGAAAAAGAGGCAGAGGCAGACCAAGAGAAATGATGCTGAAAGGAATAGGGGGCATGGAGGAATATCATCAGCAGAGTTAATCCAGAACACCAAAGACCAAGATCTATGGAGAGACATGAATGCCTACGCCAGCTGGCAGAGCACTTGATGCTGATGATGATAGTTCAGTATGCTGTGAGGATTATCTGATGACTGACTAACTAACTAACATTCTAATTTTATAACATTGCAGCCGGAAATTTTGGAGGCCTCGCTGCGCGACAGCGAAAACAAGCCGATCCCAATCCGGCTGATGCTGTACACGGATGCACTGTTGGTGCAGAAACAAGAGTGGATTAGCATTCAGCTGGATGAAGAGGATGAGGTATTTCTCAATATGGTATGTGATGTTGTTTTGTATTCTTCCTCGTCATGTACCTTCAGACGTCATCCTTAATTATCATCAAGTGCTGTGATAACTAGTTGGGGTGATGCCTGCTTCTCCAGATCTCCCATTCTCTTGCTGCTTGCATTGACCTATGTGCTGATATATTTCCATGCCATAGTGTACACCGTCAGGAGTCTTCTCTTTCTTCCCCTTTCTCTTCTTTCCATTAAACTAACCTGTATATATTTGAAGACAACAGCAGTCTGTTTGAGGCTATTAACAGAGTTTGGGAGCTGCGATAGTATAGTGGCTAGACTCTTGCCTGCTGACCAGGTGGCCATGGGTTTGAACCTCATCAGGATGGACTAAGATTTTCAATTTGTAAAATTGACTTAGGCTGCCAGGTTGGCTAACCCTAAATAGGTACAGTAAATGTCTTGGGAAGTTAAGGCGGCCAGATACCGACCACATCACCCACTACATCAAATACAGTAAGTAAAATACGAAGGTTGCTCAGAAAGTAATACACATTTTTGTGTGGAAACATTTTATTTAAAATTCACACAGTTTATATGGGTGTTATCTTTACACATGCTGTTTTTCCTTATGATTTCCACCAGCACAAAATTAGGAAATGCTTGTCTTCCTGTACCTGTTTATTTCTTGTTCATGTACTACATGAGTCTGGTGCATACTTTTGAGTCTCTGAGAGTGTCTGTGATCATCTCACTTTCATTGTTAATTGAAAGTTCATCATCATTAAGTGCCCTTCCAGCTGGCATAGGCTTTTATGTCTCTCCACAGATCTTGATCTTTGGTGTTCTGGATCAACTCTGCTGATGATATTCCTCCATGCCAACAACTCATTCCATCCAGCATTTTTATCTTGGTCTGCCTCTGCCTCTCTTCTCTTTGATCTTTCCATTTGTGACGATGTTCTTCAATGCCTTTCCTCTCATCGCATGACCAAAGAAGGCTTTTGTCTCTTTCTTATTGTTGTTTATAATGTTCTAGTTTCTATAGCGTCTTTCAGGTAATCGTTGTTAGTTACTCTGGCAGTCCAAGGAATTCGCAACATTCATCTCAGGAACCACTTGAACAGGAACAAATTGAAAGTTATAGAGCCAGTTACCAACCTGTGATGTGATGATCCTGATGAATAATAACTTCTACAGTCGACCATGCAGCTCCATCTCTCTACTTACTAAAGCTTTAACTCTCTGAATCCAGCATTGCTCCTTTACTGTTCACATCGCCCGTGTGTTACCTTTAGGGGAAGCAGAGAATAGTAAAGTAAAACTGTACCCCGTCATGATTTGATTTGATTTAACTTTATTTTATAAGGGTAACAGATTGGGCATGCAGGCCCATCTTACAATCAGCCCTTCCAATCACTCATTTGTCATTCATCAGTAGTGCATGATGCATAGGAAAAAAAACATTGTCAAATGAATATTGTAAACATAAACAATGCATATTACAATGTTATGAGACACCCACCACACCTCACCCACCCTCACATCCAACCACCCATCCCCAGGCACACATACATTCCCCCACCCACCCATCCCCACATACACATTCCCCACACACACATCCCCCACCCACCCACATACACACCCCAACCCACACACCCACTTACCCACACATCCTCCCCCACCCCCACACACACCCCTCACCCACACACACCCCTCACCCACACAGACATCCCTCACCCACACACACATCCCCCAACCACACACATCTCCCCACACACACATACATACCCATTCACATATACCAACATGCACACATCCCCACCCATCCACACACATCTCCCCACCCACCCACACACCCCCATCCACTCTTAAACATCTCCCACCCACACACACCCCCACAACCCACACATACACCACCCACCCACCCTCACTCACACCCACCCCCCTAACCCCTACACACACTCCCACAGACCCAGACTCACATATCCACCACCCACACACACATTGCCCACTCACCCATCCACACACCCATCCACCTACATATTCTCCCACCCACCAACACACCCACCCACCGACCAAAACATCCCTCACCCACAAACACATCCCCTACTTACCCACACACCACCCTCCCACATTAGTTTAAGTTTAAGAGCTAGCTGACCTGGCCCGGCTTCGCCCAGTCCTTGGTGGGGAGCATCTCATTTAATTCATATAAGTAGTCATATAAGTTCCCGTTCCCGTTACCGACTATCTGTCTGTCTGTCTGTCTGTCTGTCTGTCTGTCTCTGTCTGTCTGACCTGGCCCGGCATCGCCCAGCTCCTGGTGTGGAGCATCTCATTTAATTCATATAAGTAGTCATATAAGCTCACGTTCCCGTTCCCGACTATCTATCTGTCTGTCTGTCTGTCTATCTGTCTGTCTGATCCGGCCCGGCTTCGCCCAGCCCCTGATGGGGAGCATCTCATTTAATTCATATAAGTAGTCATATAAGTTCCCGTTCCCGTCTGTCTGTCTGTCTGTCTGTCTGTCTGTCTGTCTGTCTGTCTGTCTGTCTGTCTGCCTGTCTGTCTGTCTGTCTAATCATTTATTGGTTGCAGTTAGAACAACCTTAGATAAACGAAGACCAACTTACAAAAAGCATTAGAAAGAGCACTTGAAAGATCTTTACATCTTCCCCAACAATTAACTTGGGTAAATGGAGCAGCGGCATATACTATATATGGATGATGAGAAGGAGGGAGGAGGAGAGGGAGGAAGAGGGAGGAGGAGGGAGGAGGGGGAGGACGTAGGAGGAGGAGGGAGGAGGAGGGAGTAGGAGGAGAGAGGAGGAGAAGGGAGGAGGAAGGAAGAGGAGTGATTAGGAGGAGGGAGGAGGAGAAGGAGAGAGGAGGAGGAGGGAGAAGGAGGATGAGGGAGGAAGAGGGAGGAGGAGGAAAGAGGAGGAGAAAGAGGGAAGAGGATATACATCCAACCACCCATCCCCAGGCACACATACATTCCCCCACCCACCCATCCCCACATACACATTCCCCACACACACACATCCCCCACCCACCCACATACACACCCCAACCCACACACCCACTTACCCACACATCCTCCCCCACCCCCACACACCCCTCACCCACACACACCCCTCACCCACACAGACATCCCTCACCCACACACACACATCCCCCAACCACACACATCTCCCCACACACACATACATACCCATTCACATATACCAACATGCACACATCCCCACCCACACACATCTCCCCACCCACCCACACACCCCCATCCACTCTTAAACATCTCCCACCCACACACACCGCCACAACCCACACATACACCACCCACCCACCCTCTTCCTCTTGCCCTCCCCCTCTCCCTCCTCTTCCTCCTCCATCCTCCTCCTCCCTCATCCTCCTCCCTCCTCCTCCTCCCTCCTTCTCCCTCTTCCTCCTCCATCCTACTCCCGCCTCCTCCTCCCCCACTACCCTCCTCCTCCCTCCACCCTCCTCCTCCCTTCTCCTCTTCCTTCTCCTGTTCCTTCCTCCTCCTCCTCCTCTACCTCCTCTCCTCCTCTACCCTCCTCCTCCTCCCTCCTCATCCTCTCTCCTCCTCCTCCTCCCTCTACCTCCTTCCTCCTCCTCCCTCCTCCTCCTCCCTCCACATCCCTCCTCCTCCCTCCTCCTCCTCCCTCCTCCTCCCTCCTCCTCCTCCCCCTACTCCTCCTTCTCCCTCCTCCTTCTCCCTCCTCTTCTCCCTCTTCCTCCTCCTCCTCTCTCCTCCTCCTCCCTCCTCCTCCCTCCTCCATCTCCCTCCTCCTCCCTCTCCTCCTCTCCCTCCTTATTAATCCCTAACCCCTACACACACTCCCACACACCCAGACTCACATATCCACCACCCACACACACATTGCCCACTCACCCATCCACACACCCATCCACCTACATATTCTCCCACCCACCAACACCCCCACCCATCCACCAAAACATTCCTCATCCACAAACACATCCCCTACCTACTCACACACCGCCCTCCCACATCCCCCCCCCCAGGCACACATACATACCCCCACCACCAACCCCCACCTACCCTGCATGTTATAAGAGGTGACTAGGAAGGATTGAGCTTGGGGTTGGCTAAATCAATCAGGTGCCATCTCCACAATGAAGGTAAGCTGCAAGGATCTCCAACATTCTCTAGCCCTGACTATACATTTTGTCAGATTGCTGTTCGTCCATCTCTTGATGTTATCTTCCCACTTGTATCGTTGTCTACCTCTTGCTTGCTTGCCTTCAACCTTACCCTCTAGTATGGTATTTATAAGAGTGTTATGTCTTTTAACATCGCCAAAATATTTCACATGCTTCTTTTTTTCTTTCCTTCATCAACTCTATTTTCATTCCGAATTTCATTCCGCTGTATTTGATTGATTTTGTTTCCTTGAAATACAACATATTCTTCTGTATATCCATATCTCCAGGGTCTCTATTCGACTTTCTAGTTGCTTGTTCATTGTCCAGGCTCCTGTGCCATATAGTAGTGTTAAATATACATAACATTTGACAGTTCTAATTTTTAATGCGTTGTTAATCTCTCTAGATGTTAATACTGATTTCATGATCTTTTGAAAGCATTTTTAGCCATTCCTATTCTCTTTTTGATTTCTATTTCACTTCTACCATCATCCGATGGCTACCCTGTCACGAAACAGCTGAAATTCTGGCCAAGAATGATCTAGTACAGTGGTTCTCAACCCCCCTCCCCCCGGAGAATTTTAGGGTTGGGTTTTCAGAGGAGGGGGGAGGGGGAATTAAGATTATTTCAAGATCACGTTAATGCAAAAATCGATTACTTGATATTGTTTTTCAGTTCTGTACTTCTCGCTCTTCTAAAATTCGTTTTATAACGTAAGTAGACCCGCAAAGAACACCCATTAAGAAAACCTGATAGTAGTATAACTAGAAAGTTCGATGTCTCTAACCCACAAAGGCAACAAAATAAAGTAAGACCTTAGGAGTCTCTGTGGCAAAGTGGTCAAGCCGTTTGACTCGGGCTCCGAAGGTTGTGGGTTCGATTCCTGCGTCCTTTGGTTCACGAGTGAAAATTTTTGGAGACTCCTGGTGCTTTGTGCGATGCTTTCCGCGTTGCGGAAAGAGACCCATATGAGATAAAACCCGGTGCAATGAAGTTGAACCTGTCGACTTTTAAGTGACTTTATTTTAAAGATCCGCAAATCACGTTTTATGCAGAAGTCTAGACCCAGTTCAAATGTTACATATTTTGAGCTAAAAATGAATTGAACAAAGAAAATAAAATTTAAAGCAGTGTTTTTCCATTATAAATGTGAATAATGAAAACACTGAAAATACATTTTCATTAATCAAAATATGAAAAGTTGTGGGTTATTGTGGTGTCCGCAGGTGAGGGATGTTAACATCACCCGAGAACCCGGTGCTGGATTTGGTCTGTGTGTCAAAGGAGGATCAGAGCACCGTCTGCCCGTGCTTATATCCAGGATTGTGAAAAATGAGGCTAGTGATCGTTGTGGTCAGTTGCTTGTTGGAGATGCTATTTTGAGGGTGAGGACATTTCCTTGTTTTCTTTGGTTTTATCCATTTTCCTGTTTTTAGAGTCTTTTTAGTGTAGTTAAAAAAAAAAAAATTATAATTAATAAACTGAAAATCAGAGGGTAATTGTGTGCAAGAGTGGCAACATGAGTGGGAAGATAACACCAGAGAATGAAATTAATAAAGTCGCTTTGAATGCACATGACAGGCAAATGATAGAAGTGGTTGGGGGTTTATTGCAGTCAATCTTCAGTGGGAAAACAGCATTGATTGACCAGCATGGGGTGTCACAGTCTAGACTTGATGTCAGTGTACATTATTGTCAAACTGACACTGTCATTCACTACCTGTAGTATCTTGCCATGTAGGATTGGTCTTGAGCCTGAGGAATTAAGGCTGTCTGGCTAGTGCAGTCACTGTGAACTGTGCCGGGTCAGGATTTTCTTGTACATCATTGTATGCCAGTTAAGCTTCCAGCTGGGCATGTTTCCTAGAACCATTGCTATCTAATGATATCACACATAGGGGATCTCCGTGGCGAAGTGGTTAAACCATCTGCTGTGTGCTCCAAAAGTTGTGGGTCAGATTTCTGACTCCGTCATTTGGTACACGAGCATAACTTTCTCGGAGACCCTCGGCATAATCATTGGAGCTATGGAGTTTTGGCTTTGTGTGATGCTTTTGGCAGGCAAAAGAGACCGAGCCATATGGGATACAAGCAAGTGCAGTGACGTTGATCCTCTCGCCTTTAGACTCCCTTTTGGATATTTCATGTACCCCTGATCACTTGGGTAGTGAGATCGGATACTTAGCTCCCTCTGATAAGGACACAAAAAATAGGTGGTTCCGTGTACAAGATAGATGTGCACATGAAAAATCCCATGGCATTTAGAAATTGTAGAGAGAAGGCCATTAAGCTGCTTCTCACTGGGAGATAGAGAACATGAACTTGAATCTGTCTTGAAGAAGCAAACCTTAAACAAATGCACGCTGAAGTCGGACACACTGACCTTTGAGGTGCATAACTAGGTGTGACTGCATTTCCCTCGAATGAGGAACAAAGAAGAAGGAAAGAAGCAACGGCTGCAGCAGGATATAACAGTATGAATAACAAACAATTAGGTATATTTAGCTCCTGCGAAAAGAAGGAACTAAATATACCTAATTGTTTGTTATTCATAAAGAAGAAGGAGTATGCTAACTCTTCAGTTAAAAATAACATTGATTAACCGAGTATGGGGTATTCGCAGTCTAGAATTTACATCAGCGTCCGTGATTGTTCTTCACACGCTTTAGTTAGTTAAGTGGCGGTTCCAACCTCACGGCAACGGGTCATCCCCATTATGCTCCGTTCCTATGCCAGTGAATATCACACAAAATGCTCCTCACTGCCCAATGTGAAAAGTGAAAAAGACAGGAGTCTCGGCAAGTCAACAGCCCGCACAGGTACACTGTGCATAATGCCATCATCAGGATGCCAACACAAAAGTCCTCCACGAAAAATACAATTGATCGTCGATGGAATCGGCAGTCATCAGAAAGACTTCATTGACCCGGGATTTATCCCATATGCCTTGATCTCTTTCAGCAGGGTGACCCACCGAAAGCACAACACAAAGCACAAACTCCGTAGCGCTCCAGTGATGACTTCCAGGAGTCTCCTGAAAAATTTACCCGTGAATCGAAAAGGCAAACCAGTCAATTCACCAACAGCTGGCCGCCTCATTCTGAACATGCAGTTAACGCTACAAACAACCGTAGTAGTTCTTCACACTCTTTAGTGCAGATGGCCAGCTATGGATCGTGCCGATGTTATTAACGTCCTTAAAGACACGTCGAGAACAGAAAACTTTGACGTCAGTGAATCCACATCGCTGTCTAGGATGAAAGTCTTGGGAGTAAGAATTGGCACGGCCAGACATGAGAGGTACATCGGGAAAACGAGGTGCCTCGTTACCAACACAGAACTGGCACTATTAGCCACCGAACGCTGATGCTTATGCTGGGGGAGGATCTGAGCACCTATGGACCTGTCCGGAGTGCAATAAAGATACCCCAACTGATAACTGATAACTCTTTAGTGTATTTCAGTGTCGATTATTGGACATCTCTCTCCCGGGATGGTTAACCCGGTCAACAAATGCCCGCAGAAGTCGGGTGTGTCGGCCTAACGGCGCAAGAACGCAGCTTTGCTGTAAACAGGCACAACGCAATCACATTAAAAAAAAAAAAAAACTCAGGATGAACGCAGAAGAAGAAGAAGGACATCTATCTAGTGTTGATGACTGCTAATTATCTGTGAAAGAGGGCGTGAGAATGGGATCGGTACAAAGTGCCCTAGAGTATTTACCAGTTCATGTAAGTGAGAAGGGTCAGAACTCCATATGAATGCAGTGTAGGTGTGAATGTTTTGTTATACCTGTACATGAAAAAGCCCAGGTTTTTTACTATGGAGAGGTATAACTCCATTTTACAAACAATCGTTGTTCAAGACGGCAAGGTGCCTGTCATGGGGGAAGTCATACAATTTTATATTGATACAGTTTTATATGAGATTCATTTAGTTTTATATGGGATTCATACAGTTTAAATAGGACAGTTTAAATGAGATTCATAGTTTTTAAAAAATAAGATTCTGTTTTATTGGGGATTTACACAATTCTGTATGGAATTCAAATAGTTTTCTTTGGGTTAATAAATTTCATTAAACATTTTATTTTCAGGTCAACGGCGTCAATGTAGAAAGTAGCACTCATGATGAGGTTGTGACCTTGTTGAAAGAGGTCAAGGAAGATACTTTATCACTCTCTGTCAGGCATTTTAGACCAGCATCATATTTTCTCAACAAGGGTACGGTTGTTGTTGCGTGTTGTTGTTGCTCTGGACTCACAGAGCATGTTGGGAAGGGTGAAGGTAGACATGCAGTGACATACTTCTATTAATAAAATCAAAGATAAGGTGCGTCCTTTGGGACCCCCCCCCCCCCCCCCCCCCCCCCCACCCCACACACACACACACACACATGCTGGTGTGTTGGGAAGTGAACATGTGGAAAAATTGGCTAGGTCTGCACCACTTGGTGGGGTATTGGTGCACGATAAGGCAGATGTGGTCAGAACTCTTTGGGATCATGTGTATAGTGTGGAAAAACGTATACACATCATTGCCTAGAGCAGAGGTTCCCAGACCACAGCCCGTGGGCTACTTGTGGCCCGCCACCTGTCAGAAAGTGGCATGCGAGGCCTCAAGCAGTCATTTTCCGCAACGACCGTTATAAAAAACAAGCAACGTTTCAGACTCGCCGACAGTAACCTAGCTGCACTTATGACAATGGGCATGACAGGGAATCTCCGTGGCGAAGTGGTCAAGCCATTTGACTCAGGCTCCGAAGGTTGTGGGTTCTATTCCGGGCCGCGTTCTTCGGTTTACGAGTCAATTTTTCGGAGACTCCTGTGGGTCGTCGCTAGAGCTACGGAGTTCGTGCTTTGGGCGATGCTTTCTGCGCTGCGGAAAGAGACCGAGCCATATCGGATAAAACCCGGTGCAATGAAGTCGACCCTGTCGACTTTTAAGCGACTTTTTCTTTAGGCACGACAGATTTGTGCCCAGACATTGATAAACTGGCATCGGAACTTAAGTATCGAAACACAGTGGTGCTGGTTTTTTCGAAAAAGGTATAGGAGCCGGTCGTTCAGAAAGCAATGGCAAACTACTGAATGTAAAATTTGCCTAGGAATCACGAACAGTGAAAAATGCTGGGGTTGACTGCTACGTCATGTGAAGGACATGCAACTTATTTTTTTAATGAAGAACAATTACAGTTGTAAATTAATTACATTAATAGCGATTTTCAAAACTGATTTAAAATTTAAGTTAAGAAAGGTAAGAATGATATTACACGACTTTTATAATTTTATAAAGTTGTGGCCCGCTTCACTACCGAAAATAGTAGATATGGCCCTCTGCTTGAAAAGCATGGAAACTACTGGCCTAAAGGGATTGGTACAGCACGGAGTGAACAGTGAATCTGGCAGATACACTGTACTTCTTGTAAGCGCAAGACGAACACACAGTCAGATTGCAACTGGTGTAATAATATTTGGACTCTTTGCTGGCTTTTGAAGATGAGGAAGGAGAGTGTATGGTAATTTCCCCGAATACTGTGATGTCAGTTCTTGACTAAGTGAAACTCAGCAACAGTTCTGGACTGTTTTAATAATAAAATAACAAATAACTATAAGTATACTACAAGACAACGAACGGCGTTTTGATAACATTAATCTTCATCAGGATCGGAACAACACAAACAGATCTAAAGAAAAATATGAAATGTGAAAACTTAGTCATATTAAAACAAATCCAACAAGGTTCAGACTGGCCTTAAATGACACAAGTGGCTCGACACATTAAGAACATTACAATTAGACCATCAAGCAACATTTCTCTAGGTTCACCTCTGCCTCTTATACCGCTGGTCTTTCCAACCAATACGCCATGGGAGGCACCCCCTCCCCCCTCTCCCCCCAATTACTATTACTTTACAACACTAAAAACCAGAATGATCACCATTGTCCAATGTGAAGTTCATTATAAGGTATGTTAAACTGTATTCATGTTTAGTATATCTCACTTTTTTCACAGGAGTTACACATACCTAACTTTTTATTTCCTATTGAACCTTCTTGAGCATGCTCATTGAGACGCTCAGTACACATACATGTTAGTACTTGTGTGTCCGAGACAGTTCAGGTTATTGGTTACTGCTGTATTTGTTTATTGAGCCTATGGGTAGCTTAAGGCTTGTTTCTGTTTAAATATCAGTTGCTTGAAAGAAATGCTAGCTCATGGACATATCCCTTGTAGATTTATGCATTTATGTTTGTAAGAATGATGTGCCCTTTTACTTAACACTTTGCTCTGCACAGATCCGTGTGGTTATTTATCCTTGCTTGTTTTGATTTATTTTAGGGAATGAAGCAAGAGATGGAACATCATTGGTCAAGCAGGTAATAATGTGAAATTATGTGTTGGCAAAGACTTTGGTTGGAATGCCTGTTCATGTATTTGTTTATGTTGTTCATTTGTTGAACTTCCCAGTCACATTTCATGTTCAAATGGCCAAATAGATAAGAGCACTCATTCTTAAACTTCCAGTGTGCTGATGAAGACATAGCGGGTTCAACCCCTACACTGGTCAGTTGGACTAAAATGTTGACTTCTCGTTCTTGACTTTGGGATGTAAATTACAAGTACCTTAGAAGTCAGAGTGGGTTCGCCTGATGGCGAGGGACACTTGTAATAGGGAAAGCTAATTCATGCGCAAAAATCAGTCAAGAGCAATAGAAGTGGTAGCAGGTGTAAGGACTACGCTTGAGTTCAAAGCTAGCAGATGGTAATGGGTTAAAGACTATAGAATTTACTTCATTGCCCCGAGTTTTACCCCATCTGGCCCAGTCTCTGTCTGTAGAATGACAAGCCACCTGCTAAGAGCATCACATAAAGCACAAACTTAGTAGCTCCAGTGATGATCCCCAAGGGTCTCTAGAAAAATTGCATGTGTGGTGGGAAGTAAAGTCTTAAAATGAACCCTGGACCTTCAGTGCACAAGGCGGTTTGACAGTTTGACCACCTCGACTCCCTAAGCATTGCCTGTATATAATATATATTGTTACATCTTTGTAATTTAAATTAATTGACATATAAGGCAAATCAATAGTCAGTGTTTCCTACTGAATAAAATACATATTATTTTCTTTCGGCCTATTTGTCTTCGGCACTGAAAAGAGCCACGTGACCTAACAGCAGTCGTATCGGACTGTATGCATGACTTGCAGGTAACTATTTGAAACATGTCTAATGGTGGCAGATGTGGTTTCTGAGGAAAATGCAAAGAATACCACAGACAGTCAGAAAAACCATTGAACAAATCCTACAAGAAACAAATGAAAACCGTAAACTGATTAGTGAAATTAGACGTAGATAATCTCAATTTTTTGGGCACATTATAGAAGAAATAACCTGGAGAACTTGGTGACAACTGGCAAGATTGAGGGGAAAAGAACAAGAGGAAGGCAGAGAGATGAATATTTTGATGGCTTGGCCACATGACATAATCAAGAACACAGAGCTGATCCAGGACTCTGGGTGATCGTGTGAGACGGCGAAACATGGCCGTGCACGCTTGTGGTACACGATGATGATCTGGTTTTACTGTTTATTTTCAGGACAGCACCCCCATCTCCAGTTTGCCACGACTGGAGAAGGAATGGATGACAGCCATCACCATACCCCTGCTATATGCAAGAATATCCGCATATATTTGTGGTACTGATAAACAGAGGTAATGTTGTCGTTGTACTTGTTGTTGTTATTGTTGTAGAACTCCTTCACAAAGAGTTGTTCAATTTTGCATAACTTGAATAAAATTAGTGGAACTGCGGTAAAGCTATGGAAATGTAAACAATATAAAATAACACAAAGTAATGCAGCTTTACAGAACAGAATTACGAAAAATACAGGACGCTGCGGCGACTAGCCTTCATCAGCAAACAAATACATACACAAAACACAACATATAATCATGGAGAAGACCCTCCAGTGATTACTTTAAGGCATAAGAACAAGATGAGAAGAATAAAAAGATGAAATATTTAGAACAATCAATCAATCATGTGCCATGCTGGAAAGCGTGGGCGGTCATGACTCGCCATTTCACTCGATCACCAGTGTCGTGGATCAGCTCAGTGTTCCTGTCTCGTCCATGCCATGTGGCCAAGCCATCCAGGTATTTTCCTCTCGGTCTTCCTCTTGGTCTGTTCCCCTCGATCTTGCCAGTTGTCACTAAGTTCTCCAATCCATTTCTTCTCATAACATGACCAAAAAATTTTGACTGTCTACGTCTAATTTCTCTAATCAGTTTACGATGTTCATTTGTCTCCTGTAGTACTTGGTCATTGGTTTTTCTGTCTGTCCATGGTATTCTTTGCATTTTCCTCAGAAACCACATTTCTGCAGCCATCAGATGCTTTTCAGCTTGACTGCTCATTGTCCAAGTTTCACATCCATACAAAAGAACAGGCTCTATGTATCCCCTCAACACTCTTTTTCTCGTTTCAATTGACATCTTTTTATTGGTCAGAATGTTTTTCATCTTGCTAAAGGCTACTTTCGCCATGGCGATTCTTGTTCTAATCTCTTCAAGGCATCTCCCATCAGATGTTATAACTGTTCCAAGATAATTGTACCGATTCACTTGTTGAAGAATATTTCCATTTACTTGTATATTACATTGTGGCACTTCTTCCTTCCTAGTGACGACCATAACCTGAGTCTTTTTACAATTTAATTCTAACCCCAGCTGCTCACTGTGTACAACAACATTAACTCCTAGGCCAGGGTGACCGGCTTCACAGTTAGCCCCAGCAATTTTTTGGTCAGTTGTGATTTCTTGGCAAGATTATCTCCAGTAGTTTGTCATTGCTTTCTGAATGACTGGCCCTCATACCAGTATATGAAAGCCTACTCAAGGCAACCTTCTTCCAAATTGCTCACAGCTGTTTTGAACACGGTATGCAGAATTACACATTGCTTTCGTAACCCCTTTGCCACAGAGCTGCCAATCATTAACAGGTCTATAGATAATGGACTTGGTATGAGTAGGTTGAGGGATTATGCTCCATTGGGAGATGAAAGGCTGCAGCAAAAGTATTATATTATATTATATTATATTATATTATATTATATTATATTATATTATATTATATTATGCCGGTCTCCCTGGTCGAAGGGTTAGCAGCTTTCTCCGTAACCCCGAATGCTCTCGTGGTTGACGTGAGTGTACGAGAATTGGAAGCGGTTGAGAGTATGGAGCCGGTCACTCAGAAAGTCGTGGCATGCTGATGAGCGTAATCTTAGCCTAGGAATCAACATACAGCTGAAAGATGCTGATGTTGACCGCAATATCCTGAAACAGGATGGAAGCACAGAAAAAAAATTATATATTATATTATATTATATTATATTATATTATATTATATTATATTATATTATATTATTATGTTATGTTATGTTATGTTAAGTTACATTACATTACATTACATTACATAATTTTCCCCCCGCATATCCTTTACAGGACATCGCTGTCAACATCAGCATCTTTCAGCTGATTGTTAATTTCTTGGCAAGATTACGCTCAATAGTTTGTCATTGCTTTCTGAGCGACCAGCTCAATACCCCGTAAGTTACCGACGCGCTTAGAACCGCTACCAATTCTCGCGCAACGTCACGTTACTTACGAGAGTATACAAGATTACGGAGAAAGTCGTGTAATCTCTAGACCAGAGAGAGAGTTATATGATATGATATGATATGATATGATATTATATTATATGATATTATATTATATGATATTATATTATATTATATTATATTATATTATATTATATTATATTATATTATAGTAATATTATATTATAGTAATATTATATTATAGTTTGGGAGTCTTCGTAGCTAAGTGGTCAAGCTGTTTGACTCGGGCTCCGAAGGTTGTGGGTTCGACTCCGGGCCGCGTCCTTCGATTCACGAGTGAAATTTTTCAGAGACTCCTGTGGGTCGTCGCTAGAGCTATGGAGCTCGTGCGTTGTGCGACGCTTTCCGCGCTGTGGAAAGAGACCGAGCCATATGGGATAAAACCTGGTGCGATGAAGTTGACCTGTCGACTTTTAAGGCACTTTTTTAATATTATAGTTTTACGAAACCCCACTTGATAGTAGTAATGCCACATGAGCACCATGAGTCATCCCAGATTGACCAAACCCTGCTTGAAGTGATGAAAAATCACCTCAGCCAGATAGACCAAACCCCCACTTGAAGTGATGAAAAATCACCCCAGATTTACCAAATCCCACTTGAAGTGGTGAAAAATCATTCCAGACTTACCAAATCCCACTTAAGTGATAAAAAATCAATCAAGATTTACCAAACCCCACTTAAGTGATGAAAAATCAACCAAGATTTACCAAACCCCACTTAAGTGATGAAAAATCAACCAAGATTTACCAAACCCCACTTAAGTGATGACTAATCAAACAAGATTTACCAAACCCCACTTAAGTGATGAAAAATCAACCAAGATTTACCAAACCCCACTTAAGTGATGAAAAATCAACCAAGATTTACCAAACCTCACTTAAGTGATGACAAATCACCCCACCTTTACCAAACCCCACTTAAGTGCTTAAGTAATGACAAATCACCCCAGATTCACTTTTACCAAACTCAACTTAAGCAATGAAAAATCACCCCAGATTTACCAAACCCCACTTGAAGCGATGAAAAATTCATCCCAGATTTACTAAACCCCACTTAAGTGATGAAAAATCAACAAAGATTTACCAAACCCCACCTAAGTGATGAAAGATCCTCCCAGATTTACCAAACCCGACTTAAGTGATGAGAAGTCACACAGTTTACCAAACCCCCACCTAATATTAGCAATGCCACCTGGGGGATTCCGTGGTGAAGTGGTCAAGCCCGTCTGCTTTGCACTCTGAAGGTCGTGGGTTCATTTTGGGACTACTTCATTCAAATGAGTGCAGTATTTCTGGTGACCCCTGGAGGGTAATCACTGGAGCTAGTGAGTTCCCACATTGTGTAATGCTTTCAGCAGGTAGCTTGCCATTCTGTGGAGGGGGGCAGGGCCAGATGGGGGAATACTTGGTGCAATGATGTTGATTCCCTCACCTTTAACCCTTTTAATGCCATATGACCGAACCATCTAAGCCACTAGATTGATGTGCAGTGGATGTTGTCACTTGCGCAGCTATTGCTGATTTGATCAATTTATTTGTGCCCACTCTTATTAAGGGATGACTCCTTTGATATTGTTGGAGTTGACGGATCAAAATCTGGCCCCATTCACTTTGAGGACAAGCAGGAGATGAACTCATGGCTCCAGAAGATTGCCACAAAAATCCACAGCCTGTTGGCGCAGATGGTATGTAGAAGTGATCGGATATGCTTGTGTTCTGTGTGAAATGGTCATCTGAAACTTGATGTGGGAGATGCAGTAGCATAAGGGCTATTTGTTCGCAAGCCAGGGAGGTGGTGTAGGGGTTTGAATCCACATTGGGACGGACAAATTTTGATAATGGACCTGGGCTTCTGTGTAACCTAGCATAAAATGGGTAGCAAGAAATGTCTTGGAAAGAAAAGTTGTCGATGTGATACTGAACACATGGTCCACATGTGCTTTATTTTTCTTTTTTTTTCCCGCTCGCTCACTTTAAACTTAAGCGTAGTCCATACACACTATTTATAGTAGCAATGGACTGAATTTTGCGTGTAGGATAGCTTTCCCTATTAACAGTGTCCCTCGCCATCAGGCGAACCCACTCCAACTTCAGAGGTACTTGTAATTAATATCCCCAAGTCAAGGACGACAGGTCAACATTTTAGTCCAGCTGTCCCGTGTAGGGGTTGAACCGCTAACTTCAGCATCAGCACACCGGATGTTTAAGAACACGCGTTCTGATCTATTCGGCCATGCGGACCTGTAACCCACAAGTGCTGATGGGGCTCTCAAATATGGGTCTAATGCCATATATCCATTGAACCAGACAACGTGTGAAATGGTCCTTGACTCCACTTAAACTTGATCTCATCTGTTTCCTCCTCTTTCTCATCCTCTTCAACTCCATCTGGCATTTCCTCCTACATCATCATCATCTCATCATGTTCCTCTTGTACCTTGCGATGTCAAGGGGACACATGAAAGCGGGGGAGTGCCCGCTTATGGGCTTCATGTATCGAGATTCCCATGGATTCTGTTTTTCCCTTCTATCCATTGTTTACATGGTCAGCCTCCTCCACTGATCTCATTTGGTCTGTACATCATTGTTTGTTGTCGTATACTGTCAGTTGGTAGCCTAGTTACGTGGCCGAACCATTTCACTTGCTATTTTCTACTGAAATCTAGTGCTGATGTTATCCCCACTTTTGTCCTTATTTCATAATTTCTGATTTTCTCTCTTCTGGATACATATAGTATTATTCTCAGGAATCTCATTTTGATTGTTGTAATTTGTTTTCATATTTTATCCTGCTCTCCTTTACATTTCCCTTCAACCTTCTTTTCATTTATTTTGTCTTATTTTTTTGGGTCTTATTCTTCTGCAGCTTTTTATTCTTTAAAGTTAATATCCTGTTCAGCCCTTCTGCATTATATTGGGATGCATAGTGTTTGAAGGAACAGTTAAGCCCAAACAGAGAAGAGAAAGTATTGGGAGTCTTCGCTGACCTTGTTTTTGTCTGTTTGTGATCTCTTGGCAAGTTTGTGTTCAGCAGTTTGCCATTGCTTTCTGAATGACAGGCACCCATACCATTTTATTAAAAAAATCCAACGCAAGGCGGTCTGCTGCCAAATCGCTGTGTATTGAACGCGGTTTGCGGGATTACAAATTACATCCGTAACCATTTTGCCACAGAGCCGACTTAGATCCCCTCCCGTGCTTAACTGCAAATATGGGCCAACAAGCATTGCCCACATGGATATTCTTATGGAGATTCCTCTTCAGACATCTGGACTGGAGCAGATAATTGCTGCCATGAAACTTCAACTTCTCTTTCAACAGATATTTCCATGATGTTGCTGCTGGGATTATTCTCTGCTGCCCAGCTGTTTCAGTTGTCCACATCGTTCCCTGCCTTCCTCTGTCTCTCTTTTCTAGTATTTGCCCTACTTAAGGCTAATTTCTCTGTGCCTCCTCTTCTTTTAATACGCACTCGCAGGTCAGCATGGTCGAATGGGTAAGAACGCGTGTTCTTAAAAATCTGTTGTGCTGATGCCGAGGTAAGCGGTTCAGCCCCTACACCGGACAGCTGGACTAAAATGTTGATCTGTCGTCCTTGACTTGGGGGCATAAATTACAAGTACCTCTGAAGTTGGAGTGGGTTCGCCCGATCACGAGGAACACTTAATAGGGAAAGCTAATCCACATACAAAATTCAGTCCATCACTACTATAAATAGTGTGTATGGACTCTGCTTGAATTCAAAGCGAGCGAGCACAAAAAAAAAAATATACACCCGTACATTTTATTGGCCTTTTCCTTATGACCCGGATGCATGATATTGTGACACCTGGTTTTGTCAAAATCTCAACATGTGTTTTCTTTTGTTCCACAATATTTCCAACATTCTTCTTGAAAACCACATCTCTACTGACTCTAGTTTCTTCACTGTTTCATTATTTTGTCCATCATTTGTATCCATGTTGAAGTACAGGCCATATGAGATTGGATAGTAGAATATTATATAGTCATATTCTTGAGATAATTTTATTTTATTATTAGTTTTGGAATATATGATCATCTTTTTAATTTCTCTTTCTTCAAGATTCAAATGACCAATAAACTGATGACAAAAGATGACCATGTAAGTTTACCTTCTGCTTCTACGTGTATTTGTCTATTGGTTGCTAGTGTTTTCAAATGTATTTGTTCTTTTTATTGGTTGTTAATGTTTTCAAATGTATTTGTTCTTTTTATTGGTTGTTAGTGTTTTAACATGTATTTGTACTTTCTATTGGTTGCAGATGTTTTAAAATGTGTGCGGTCTCTTCATTGGTGATAATGTTTTAAAATATATTTGTTCTTTTTATTGATTAATAGTATTTTAAAGTTTAAAAAAAAGCGACTTTTGTTCTTTTTATTAGTTGATAGTGTTTTAATAAAAGACAGGCTACCAACTGTCTACAGAAAAACAGGTCAACATTATATTTACATTTTCTCTAGAGCAGTGGTTCTCAACCGGTGGGGACACTCCCCCCCCCCCCCCCCCCCCCCCCCCCCCCCCCCCCCCCCGGGGGGAATTTTAGGGTTTCCAGGGGGGAATGAAGATTATTTCAATATCACGTTAAAACAAGAACCAATTACTTGATATTGTTTTTCCCCTTCATACTTTACGGTTCTGTACGTCTCACCCCTTCTAAAATTCATTTTATAAAGTAAGTAGACCCATAAATCACGTTTTATGTGGACGCCTAGACTTGTTTTGGTATGTGCTTCCATTATTACGTATACTGTGTAAGGGGGGGGGGGAGGGGGGGGGGTTTAGGTAGGAAATACGAAAGGGGGGAATGACGTTCTGAAAATATGGTGAAAGGGGGGGGGGGGGGGGGGGGGGGGAAAGCACGGGCCAAAAAAGGTTGAGAACCACTGCTCTAGAGACTCAGCTGATGTGTTGGACATATGAGCAAATACCATTATGTATTTGCATTTATTCTTCAGAGTGAACTAGTTGGTTATATGAGCAAATACCATTATGTATTTACATTTATTCTTCAGAGTGAACTAGTTGGTTATATGAGCAAATACCATTATGTATTTACATTTATTCTTCAGAGTGAACTAGTTGGTTATATGATCAAATACCATTATGTATTTACATTTATTCTTCAGAGTGAACTAGTTGGTTATATGAGCAAATACCATTCTGTATTTACATTTATTCTTCAGAGTGAACTAGTTGGTTATATGAGCAAATACCATTCTGTATTTACATTTATTCTTCAGAGTGAACTAGTTGGTTATATGAGCAAATACCATTATGTATTTACATTTATTCTTCAGAGTGAACTAGTTGGTTATATGAGCAAATACCATTCTGTATTTACATTTATTCTTCAGAGTGAACTAGTTGGTTATATGAGCAAATACCATTATGTATTTACATTTATTCTTCAGAGTGAACTAGTTGGTTATATGAGCAAATACCATTATGTATTTACATTTATTCTTCAGAGTGAACTAGTTGGTTATATGAGCAAATACAGTTATGCATTTATATTTGTTTTACATATTCAGTTGGTGTGTTGCATGTATGAGCAAATACCATTTTGTATTTACATTCTTCAGAATGAGCTAGTAGGTTATATGAGCAAATACAGTTAATGTATTTACATTTCATGTACATATTCAGCTGGTGTGTTGGCTATTTGAGCAAATACCATTTTGTATTTTCATTTATTCTTCAGAGTGAACTAGTTGGTTATACGAGCAAATACAATTATGTACTTACATTTGATTTACATATTCAACTGGCATGTTGGATATATGAGCAAATAGCTTTATTTATTTATATTTATTCTAAAGATTCAAATAATGTGTTGGGTATATGAGCAAATACAGTTAAATATTTATGTTCATTCTACAGATTCAGCTGATGTGTTGGGTATATGAACGAATGCCACAAACTGAACACTGGCAAGTGTGGAAGGAGAAGTTCTTGGCGTTGAAAGCTTCAGATGTATATTTGTTTGATGTTCCTCCGGTAAGCAGGGATCTGAATAAATTATTCTTATTGATGGGATGGCCAATTAGATTATTATCATTTCAGTGTGCGAATTGACAAAATTGATTCTAATTTTATGGGACAGGTTTTATATAAATATATATGTATGTATATCTGTACTTGTATATTAGTCTTTACTTTAGGGGACCTGACTATATTAATATTATTTCGATACAGGCTAAATTAATGTTTCTTTAGTTGACAAACAAAATTAATCTTATTTTCATACGACTAAATCATTGTTACTTTAGTTTACAAACACAAGTGATTTTACTTAATGAATCGCAATTGCCTCTGCAAGTTTTAACATGCGACCGTTTTGTGTATTAAACAAAGCACGAAACACATTGTGCCATCCAGTCGATGATGTAGGAGATTTGTGGTGTGTAGGCTTTGCTAGATTACCAGAGTCACATTGCCATACATTTACAAAAACCGTGTACAAGCAAGTCAGTTTAAAATTACTGTAGTAGACAATTCAAATTACTATGTGAGTATGTGTGTTGTTTATTTCAGCTTGAAGGATTTATCTAATTAGTTTATGTTGTATGATTTCTGCAATATGTACCCGACAAGATGCAGTGAAATATACCTGGCAATAACTCATGCAACCTATTGTTGGTGTCTTTGTTATTCAAATTCACCACAGGAAAATATTTTTAAAAAATATATGGAATTAAAGAGATTGGCACCCAACCGATAATAACTACAGAAAAGTTAATGATCTGGAAGCTTCATGACTAGCATGAGGGTGTAAATATAGGGTGTATTTTTAATGACTGTGCAGTGTTTGAAAATATTGCCGGTCCAAGTTTTGTATTCACCGTCTGTAAAGGTCATGCAACATAATAGGTAAATACAAAACTTGGACCGGCAATATTTTCAAACGCTGCACAGTCATTAAAAATACACCCTGTACTTGATAATGATGACAACGCGAGCCGTGGTGACATAGTGGCTAGACACTTGACTGCTGGCCCAGTGATCATGGGTTCAAATCCACACCCGGGCAAACTTTAAATTGACCAGGTCTTCCAGTTTGACCCAGCTCAAAATGGGTACCAGGCAATGACTTGGGAAGTAAACAGGACAACATTAAACTGACCACATCACCCAGTGAATGCCCACTGGTGTATAAAACATTGGGCCCAGCACCATGTATCCAGTACATCTACAGGTGTGTACATGGGTTCGTGGCTTTGACTGACTTTCTAAATATGTCATTGTTGCATGTCCCATGTGGGACATTGTGGGTTCGTGGCTTTGACTGACTTGCTAACTATGTCAGTGGTTCATGTCCCATGTTGGACATCGTGGGTTCGTTGCTTTGACTGACTTGCTAAATATGTCAATGGGGCATGTCCCGTGTTGGACATCGTGGGTTCGTTGCTTTGACTGACTTGCTAACTATGTCAATGGTGCATGTCCCGTGTGGGACATTGTGGGTTCATGGCTTTGACTGACTTGCTAACTATGTCAATGGGGCATGTCCCATGTGGGACATTGTGGGTTCATGGCTTTGACTGACTTGCTAACTATGTCAATGGTGCTAGTCCCGTGTGGGACATTGTGGGTTCATGGCTTTGACTGACTTGCTTACTATGTCAATGGGGCATGTCCCGTGTGGGACATTGTGGGTTCATGGCTTTGACTGACTTGCTAACTATGTCAATGGTGCTAGTCCCGTGTGGGATATTGTGGGTTCATGGCTTTGACTGACTTGCTAACTATGTCAGTGGTGCTAGTCCCGTGTGGGATATTGTGGGTTCATGGCTTTGACTGACTTGCTAACTATGTCAGTGGTGCTAGTCCCGTGTGGGATATTGTGGGTTCATGGCTTTGACTGACTTGCTAACTATGTCAATGGGGCATGTCCCGTGTGGGACATTGTGGGTTCATGGCTTTGACTGACTTGCTAACTATGTCAATGGGGCATGTCCCGTGTGGGACATTGTGGGTTCATGGCTTTGACTGACTTGCTAACTATGTCAATGGGGCATGTCCCGTGTGGGACATTGTGGGTTCATGGCTTTGACTGACTTGCTAACTATGTCAATGGTGCTAGTCCCGTGTGGGACATTGTGGGTTCATGGCTTTGACTGACTTGCTAACTATGTCAATGGTGCTAGTCCCGTGTGGGATATTGTGGGTTCATGGCTTTGACTGACTTGCTAACTATGTCAGTGGTGCTAGTCCCGTGTGGGACATTGTGGGTTCATGGCTTTGACTGACTTGCTATGTCAATGGTTCATGTCCCATGTGGGATATTGTGGGTTCGTGGCTTTGACTGACTTGCTAACTATGTCAATGGTGCATGTCCCGTGTGGGACATTGTGGGTTCATGGCTTTGACTGACTTGCTATGTCAGTGGTGCTAGTCCCGTGTGGGACATTGTGGGTTCGTGGCTGTGACTGACTTGCTAACTATGTCAGTGGTGCTAGTCCCGTGTGGAACATTGTGGGTTCATGGCTGTGACTGACTTGCTAACTATGTCAGTGGTGCTAGTCCCGTGTGGGACATTGTGGGTTCATGGCTGTGACTGACTTGCTAACTATGTCAGTGGTGCTAGTCCCGTGTGGGACATTGTGGGTTCATGGCTTTGACTGACTTGCTATGTCAGTGGTGCTAGTCCCGTGTGGGACATTGTGGGTTCGTGGCTGTGACTGACTTGCTAACTATGTCAGTTGTGCTAGTCCCGTGTGGGACATTGTGGGTTCATGGCTGTGACTGACTTGCTAACTATGTCAGTGGTGCTAGTCCCGTGTGGGACATTGTGGGTTCATGGCTTTGACTGACTTGCTAACTATGTCAGTGGTGCTAGTCCCGTGTGGGACACTGAGATCATCCCCCCACCCCTGATTGATTATTCTAAGCAATTTTATGTTCAGTAGTTTGCCATTGCCGGCTCCATGGCGAAGGGGTTGCGGGCGCAGTTCTGAATCCCGCAGACCTTGTTTGAAACATAGCTGCAGGCGATTTGCTGTGAGTTGGGTGTTAAAAATAAAATGGTATGGATGCCTGTCGTTCAGAAAGCAATGGAAAACTACTGAAAGTAAACTTGCCAAGAGATCGCAAACAGCCTAAAAAGGCTGGGTTTGACTGTGATGTCCTGTAAAGGATATGCAACTAACTTTTAGTTTGCCATTGCTTCCTGAATATTGGTACTCTGAAGAAAACCAGATGGATACATAATTAGATTGCTACTGGTACCATTAGTAATGGGACTCTTCACTGACCATTGAAGATGAGGACAGAACATGTATGGGAATGTCCTAAGTGCTGTGACGTCGGTTGTTGACACTACTGAACTCAACTCTGAACAAGAAGCCTACATTGAACTGCAGCTCCCCGGGAAGGTTAACCTGGTCAACAAATACCCGCAGAAGTAGGATGTAACGGCGCAAGAACACAGCTCTGCTGTAAACAGACACAACGCAATTACATTCGAAAAAACTCCAGATGAACGCAGAAGAAGAAGAAGAAGAAGAAGAACTGCAGCTGACCGGTGTAGGAAATGATCATTACCAGATATTTATATATAAGCTTTGAGTAATGGTTGATGTGTTTGATTCTGTAGATGCACTCAAATGACTGGGCTAAATGTGAGATGAAGTACAAAGTATACGAGTGTATGTTCAAGCTGCTCAAGGTAAGAATAAAATATCCAATCATATTTTGTATAAAAGCCAATGATAATAATAATATGGCACTCATAATGGTTTAACTGGTAGTCGAGATCGTAGAGGACTTCTGGTCCAATATGGCAGAAAGACCGTTGAGCTGTGAAGGCCTCTGGAGTGTTTTTGCTTCTGGCTGTGGTTGGCTTACACATTTTCCTCATGTTGGAATGATATTACATGGTTCTGTCAGCCTGCTCGCATAACACAGAAGGTACTTAACTAATGTCATAACCCAGAAGGTTCTTACCTGCTCTCATAACCCAAGTGGTTCTTATCCTGATCTCATAACTCAGGATGTCCTTACTTACTATCATAGCCACTACGATTCAGACTGGCAGAATTTAACCGGAATAGTTTTTTCAGTGACATTCGGTTATTTATTTTTGTGTCTCCGATCTGAGCAGTTTACGCGTACTCATGATGTTAAATTCCCCGATTATTTCAAGATTGTGTTAACTTGTATAGTTTTTGCCCTCCACACTTTATGTTCTGTACATCTCGCATTTCTGGAATCCGTTTCCTTCAAAGAGATACTAGAATATTTTTTAAGATGTAAGTAGACCCGTAATTCACGTTTTATGTAGGTGTCTTTGATTGGTCTTGTATGTATTATTAGACTTATCATCCATTTTTACGTATGTTGTGTAATTTTCGACTATTAAAGTCGGAGGGGTCATGCCAAACTAAAATGATGAAGATCGCATGCTGTAATGTGATATTTCAATGGGGGAAAATAGCCGTTTCCTTGTCAGCTTTGACTATTTAATATCGTTATGGTATATTCACAGTGACACGAATGCCAATGAATGCATCTTTGCATTCAACATCCATTGTAGTATTTATGTGTAATTTTTCATCATGCTACACGGTCGGGGTCATTTATTTTTGGGAAACTTTTTAAGGCGAATTCTCTGGTCAAAATGGATCCACGCCTCACGCCTCGCACTGAATAGACAGCGCATGCAGTATATGTGTATATATATATATATATATATATATATATATATATATATATATATATATATATATATATATATATATATAAATCGGAAGCAGTCATCTTTCCCTTTGTTAGAAACATTGGCAGTTTTAACCTCCCTTGAACGTACTGTATGCAGCCAGTTTGGGAGGACTGATAAAACAATGGGATAAATGCATCAATGTTTGTGGAAATTATGTTGAGAATAAAGGGACAATGTATATATAAAAAAATAAACTGGTTTCAAGTTATCATATTTAGTTAGTTTTCTACAGCTATATGTGACTTACTTATTAACTTATCCTCCTATATGTGTTACAGTAGTGGTGTATGTGTATAGGTCACACTTCTCCAAAGTGCTAAAATCGTATTGTCCTCTTTGTTCAGATTACATGATAAGCTGACACACAAACATTAATATCTCGGCTTAGAATTGACCTATAGACTTGAATAAGGTATGGTTGGATTTTTTTTTTTTCAAGAGGTATCGAACTATGCAGGTTATATAATTAAAAAGCAATTTAGAAAATGTTACTAAAGTGGCTATACTATCAAACCTCAGAAGGTCTTTAATTGCTCTCATAACTCAAGAGGTTTCTTACCTGCTGTCATAACACAAGGTGATAACCTGTTCTCATAACTCAAGAGGTCCTTACCTGATCTCATAACTCAGTGGGAGACAGAGCACACATAGGAATGCAAAGTGAGCAGTAATGTTTAGTTTAGTTTAGTTTTATTGAATTTAGTCGACGGATCAACATCACAGGGTGTAACCCATAAGTGCTCCGTTCTACTCCTAACTCAAGCCTGAGTCTGGAGAATCTCAGCTCAGTGCATGAACTCTGTAGCACCGGCGAGGATCCTGAAATACTTTGGGTAGATTTTTAACTCAAAATTTTGCCCGGGCAGCGCCAGTTAGGCTACTCTTTTTCGATTTCAACTGCCAAGGGGAGTTTTACGTGCGCAACAATACACACGGGCGTCCAATCTCTCTACCCAGAGACCAGGGGAAATTTTGTTACTAGAAGTCCACGTGAAAAAAATCCATGGCCCTCACTGGGGCTTGAACCTGGGACCTCCAGCACTCGAGGCGGACACCATACCTTGAGACCACTCAGCCCCCCACTGAAAATGACATAACATTGTATTTATTAAAACAAATTATTATGTCTTTTACTCCCCCAGGGAACTGAAGTGCCAGACAGTCGTCAGCAGTGCTGTAGTATACAGACAGGCTCTAAACAGATCATCTGTCTCAGCCTGGAGAACCGAACAGAACTGCTCACCCTGGAGAAAGCCTGGTATAAGACAAGTAATTTAGCAGTCAAGAGGCTCGTGGTGAGTCTGTGGTCTTCATTGTTAGTACTGACTGCTGTTTTATGTTGTTCTTTGTTAGAATGCTGGTTCAAAATTGCTGTTATAGCTGTGACACAGAGTTGAGGTGTGTATAAAACCTTGCAACATTACCCCATGGCTTGTGCATGCATCGCCCATGGCAGCAAATGTCCAACTGCTGGCCTTCACATGGGGGAACTGTTTTAACTGACAGGTGAAGGGGTGATGGCGAGTCTCTAGCACCGTAAAACCAGACTGCTCTAGATATGTATGTACCTAAATACATGCGCAGACACGTGTGTACATACATACATACATATCTACACTCGAGTAGGACAATAGTAGCGGGCGAAAGAAGGAAATTAGAATTCTTTTATGTACATTACCCTGTTCCTGTGCTTTGGGTTGGAGGCTGTTGACAATGAAATACCTAAAGTTGGAGGTCAGCATGGCCGAATAGATAGGAGAGCTTGTTCTTAAACACCCACTGTGTTGATGCTGAGGTAGAGGGTTCAACCCTTACACCAGTTAGTTGGATTAAAATGTTGGCTTCTCGTCCTTGGCTTGGGGTTATAAATTACAAGCATCACTGAAGTCAGAGGGATGCAGAGGTGTTTCCAAGGCACCAGGGTCAGGTACTATACTAGTCCAAGACCTACTAACATGTCCTAGTCGTGCATCCTGGGCAACAGGTCTCTTCGGGGTCCTGGCTAACATAGTAGGATCGCTGATTCTTCCGAAGTCGGAGAGTATCTGCCTGCATGGCGAGGAACCACCAGTCTGCACACCAATAAGCCAAACATGGGACAACGGATACTCACGCAAACCTCAGTCTGGTATGACATCACACTAATGTTGGACAACAGGATGTCTTGATCCGACATACAGGACTTCACGCAGGAGTTCACAGCCAGCGAACGCAAGCAAGCAAGCACTGAAGTCAGAATGGGTTCACCTGATGGCGAGAGACACTGGTAATAGGGGGGAAGTTAGCCCACATGCAAAAATGAGTCCAGTGCTGTCGTAGCATGTGCGTGGACTACGCTTGAATTCAAAGCGAGTGAACACTGATCCCAGCCAGTGCATCTTTGCTGTGCTGAATCATGGTCTGGTAAGAAGAAGAAACAGCAGGAGGAGGAGGAGGAGGAGAAGAAACAGCAGGAGGAGGAGAAGAAGAAACTGAAGAAGAAATTAAAGCAAGTGTGAAAAGAAGAACAACAACAAAGAGAAGAAGATAAGGAGGAAGAAGTATAATACTATGATGATGATGAATAAGATGATGTAGAAGGAGGAGAAGAAGAAGAGAAAGAAAGAAGGAAAGGAAAACATGAAAAGAAGATGAAAGAAGAGCAGTTGTGAAAAGAAGAAGACAAAGAAAAAGAAGAAGTGACAGTAGCAGAAGAAAAAAAGGAAATGGAGAGGAAGAAGATAAAGAAGACAAAGAAGAAAGAACTTTAGTTGTTACTCTTTCACAAAAATTAAGAGGGATACAGATGTGCAGTGTTACCTGTGGACTAGGGATTGTCAAAGGCTAGGGAAGGTTGCCCTGGTGTTTATCACTCTTGCTGTTAAATGTTGGTCTCAAAGACTGGAAATATTTCAGCACTTGAGTTGGCCGTGAAACTTCCTGATCATTTTATTCCATTGTTGTGCCACTTTCTTTATTTTCATTTATGTCTGAATTGATAGATCTGTGCATGTCTTTTGTCAGTATTTCCTTGTTTCTCTCCTTCCTCTATTACGCCCTCCAGCATGAGAATGGAGGTGGAAGCAGTAACAACTGCATTCCGTTGGTTAGAGGAGACCACAGCAACACATATTGTATTCATTACGGATTCAAGGAGTATGCTTAGTAAGGTGGAGAAAGGAATGTTTCATGTGAAATGGCTATCGTTGCTTCAGAGGTCACAGATTGTGAGAATGGAATGAATTTTTTCCCCTGGCCAAGTGGGAATGCAGGGGAATGAACAGGCTGATAGGCTGGTAAGAAATGCACCTCTTGTTGGTAGATTACCTATGGACAAGGGAGAGGTGGTCATACGCCTGTGGGACCAGATGGAGAAGGCAAGGGAACAGATTAAGAACAGTATGTGGAAAGAATGTGATTGTGGGGGATTGGCAGGGGTTCTGGAAGAATCTGAAAACTGAGAGGGAAGACCAGGAGAATTTTTAATCAGATAGCAGAGGGAATGATTAGTAGGTATGACTCTTCACTGGCTGTTGAATGAGGGGATGGAGTGCATTTGGGAATGTCCTGAGTGCAGTGATGTTGGTTCTTAGCTCAACTCAACTCACCTCAATTCTTCTTCCTCTGTTTCCAAGCATTTTGCCCTACAACAGTTATGTTGATGTGTCTTCATTTCTTAGTGCGTGACCAAGTCATGGCATTCTTCACTATTGTATTACTTTAAGAAGTCTTCTTTGTGGTGTTTTGGTCAAGTTCCTGTAAATGTGTGATGTTTGATATGTCTACTTATCTTTGACGTAAGATGTTTGAATCTCTTGTGCAGTGATTGATACATACTTCTGTTATGTTTGTCGCTAGAGTAAGACCTTTGGCTGCGTGTGGCAGGAACACCTTTCTGGCCTAATACTAGACTTGGAGCAGGGCTTTTCACTCTATGATCATCAGACAAAGGTATGATCGGTTGACAGAATTGTGATAATCTGTGATAATCAAATGCATGATATTCAGACAAAGTTAGTTAGTTGCATATCCTTTACAGAATGTCAGTCAACCCCAGCACTTTTTGGCTGTTCGTGATTTCTGGGCAAGTTTACATTCAGTAGTTTGCCATTGGTTTCTGAATGACCGGCACCCATACATTGTCAGATAAAACCAACGCAAGGCGATCTACTGCCAAATTGCCTGCAGCTGTGTTTCAAATGCGCATATGTGGGATTGCAAACTGCGTCGTAACCCCTTAGCCACGGAGCCGGCTCAGACAAAGGTATGACCAATTGACAGAATTGTGGCCATCAGATAAAGGTATGGTAATCAGACAAAGGTATGGTCAGTTGGCAGAATTGTGACAATCAGATAAAGGTATGGTCAGTTGGCAGAATTGTGGTAATCAGACAAAGGTATGATAATCAGACAAAGGTATGGTCAGTTGGCAGAATTGTGATAATCAAAGGTATGGTCAGTTGGTAGAATTGTGGTAATCAGACAAAGGTATGATAATCAGACAAAGGTATGGTCAGTTGGCAGAATTGTGACAATCAGATAAAGGTATGGTCAGTTGGCAGAATTGTGGTAATCAGACAAAGGTATGATAATCAGACAAAGGTATGGTCAGTTGGCAGAATTGTGATAATCAGACAAAGGTATGGTCAGTTGACAGAATTGTGATAATCAGACAAAGGTATCCCGTGAAGGTTAACCCGGTCAACAAATGCCTGCAGAAGTCGGATGTGTCGGCCTAACGGCGCAAGAATGCAGCTTTGCTGTAAACAGGCACAACGCAATCACGTCCGGAAAAAAAAAACTCCGGATGAACGCAGAAGAAGAAGATAAAGGTATGGTCAGTTGACAGAATTGTGGTCATCAGATAAAGGTATGATAATCAGACAAAGGTATTGTCAGTTGGCAGAATTGTGATAATCAAAGGTATGCTCTTTCAGACAAAATTATGATCAACAAACACAGGTATGATCATATACCTGTATGATCCATCAGACAAAGGTATGTTCATCAGATAAAGGAATGATTATTAGACAAAGGTATTATCATCAGGCAAATGTATGATTATGAGAGAAGTATTATCATCAGGCAAAGGCATGATTATGAGACAAATGTGTGGTCATCAGACCAAGTTATCATCATTAGACAAAAGTTTGATTATTAATGTTATGATTGTTGGACAAAATGTGTGGTCATCAGACCAAGTTATCATCATTAGACAAAAGTTTGATTATTAGATAATGTTATGATTGTTGAACAAAATGTGTGATCAATTTATAAAAGTATGGTCATCAGGAAATGGCATGGGTTATTATATAATAACATGTGCCTTGAAGTCTAACCTTCTATTCTGTAGGGTTGTGAATGTTGGGCATTGAGTAATGAAATAGTGAAGAAATTGGAGACAGCAGAGATAGGTTTTCTGAGAAAGATGCTGAGAATGTCATGGACACAGCACAGAACAAACCAGGGGTGTTGGCAGCTTTACATGTTACTAGATCATTCATCAATGCCATAAAGAAGGTAAATGACATTTCTGGGCATGTCATCGAAAGAGGTAGAATAGAGAAATTAGCCTAAGGTAGGAAAATACTAGGCAAGAATTGCCTGGGGGATTGTAGCAAAGGTTGGTGGATGGTGTTTGGTGCAGGAGAGCCTGGCATATGATACCACAACATCTAGTGTGAGAATGGAGGTGGAGGCAGTCACGGTAGCTGGCAGGAGGACAAACAGCACATGCATGATGTGATTGTAATGGACTCAGAAAGTATGATGAGAAAGGTGAAAGCTATGCTTCGGGGAGAGTAGCATGCTTTGGGCAGAGTGACAGGCTTCAATTCAACAATCTAAGATATCTGTTGGATTGTTTCCCCCAGTGCATGCTGGTATACTTTCATATATTGTTTGGTTCTAGAGTATACTTTCATGTGTTGTTTGGTTCTAGAGTATACTTTCATGTGTTATTTGGTTCTAGAGTATACTTTCATGTGTTGTTTGGTTCTAGAGTATATTTTCATGTGCTGCTTTGTTCTAGAGTATACTTTCATGTGCTGCGTGGTTCTAGAGTATACTTTCATGTGCTGTTTGGTTCTAGAGTATACTTTCATATGTTGTTTGGTTCTAGAGTATACTGTGGAGCTACAGATTTTCACAGCTGAAAAGTTCCTCTGATGATGGGCTGACAAAACTGACACTGAATTTTCAAAATGAGACTCCCAAACAACTGGAAACTCAGGTAGGAATTTTCCTTCCTTCCTTCCTTCCTGCCTTCCTGCCTTCCTGCCTGCCTCCCTTCCTTCCTTCCAAAACTTCCTCCATTTTTCCTTCCCTCCTTCAGGTAGGACATAGTAGCAACTAGACTGAGAGGTAATTTCGAAGGTAAACAAATTATTGTCATCTCCAAGAAGAAAGAAATACCACAATTAACATCCAAGTAAATGGAAAAATACTCGAAGAGGTGAATCGGTACAACACACTTAGAACAGTCATAACATCTGATGGAGGATACCATGTAGAGATTAGAACAAGAATTGCCACGGCAAAAGTAACCCTTTTTGCCAGACAGAAAAAATTAATCACCAATTGAAAGCTATCAACTACAGTCAGAAAAAGTGTGTTAAAATTCTTTTTGGAAAATACACATACTGTCTCGTATACGTTCAAAATATGGACAATAAGCAGACAAGCTGAGAAACATCTCATGGCCGTGGGAATGTAGTTTCTGCTGAAAACACCAAGAGTGCCTCGATTGGATATAAAAATATAAGAGATAGTCCTTTAAGAAACACGTGAAAACCATAAATTAATTCAAGAAACTAGACATAGTAAAGATTTCCTTGGGTACGTCATGTGGATAAATAAAATTTAAAACTTTGTGACAACTGGCAAACTTACTCTCTACCTCTTTCTTTGACTTCTTTGAGAGCCAGATAATTAATACATGTGAAGTGATTTTTGAGTTGATGAGAGAAGAGCGAGGTGCAGACCATACCTGTCAGTAAGTGTGGCCTCCATTATTCTGTGCTGTTGGGAGGTCTCCATGGCAGAGCGGGCAAGCTGTCTTGTGTTATGAATATCATTTTGGAGGTCTCCATGGCAGAGTGGTCAAGATGTCTCGTGCTATGAATATAATTTTGGAGGTCTCCTTGGCAGAGCGGGCAAGCTTTCTTGCGCTAGAAGGTCATTTTGAAGGTCGCAATGGCAGAGCGGGCAAGCTTTCTTGTGCTATGAATGCCATCTTGGAGGTCTCCATGGCAGAGTGATCAAGCTGTCTCGTGCTATGAATGTCATGCGTTCATTTTCATCTGCTTCATTTAGATAAGTGTCAATTTTTCAGAGATCCCAGAGGGTCATCTCTGGAGCTATAGAGTTCTCACTTTGTGCGATGTCCTCAGCAGGCAGCTCTGCCATTCTTTGGAGAGAGATCAAGCCAGATGCAGAAAAACCTGGTAAATTAAGTCAATCCTCTCCGTGGCGAGGGGGTTACAGATGCAGTTTGTAATCCCACATGCCACGTTCGAAACACAATTCGTGGGCGATTTGGCAGCTAGACCGATATGGGTGCTGGTCGTTCAGAAAGCAATGGAAAACTACTGAATATAAACTTGCCAGGAATCACGAACAGCCAAAAAATACTGGGGTTGACTGCTACTACGTCCTGTAAAGGATATGCCACTAACTAGCCGTCATCTTTAACCCTTTGTTTGTAAAGTTTACTTTCACTCTCTTCCTCAGGTGATTGAATGTACAGACTTGCAGACATTGATCTACTGCATACACTCATTTCTCTCGGCAAAGTTGTCGACCGTCGATCCCAGCTTCTTGGGAAACCATTGAAAGCTGTTACTGGACAAGCTATCTGCTGTAGTTGACACATCTTTAGGACATCACTGACGCCGGCAACAATTGTTCATCCTTTTTGGCAAATATTCGCTGTAGATTTCACTTTCTCAAGAAATCGCTGACGCTTACCGCATATGTTTATGCTTTGCAAACTGGGGAAGATATAAATGTTGAATATCTTGGCGCCATAATCAGCAACATGGGGACCTGTTCAAAAGAGGTCAGGTGCCTGTTGCCTTAGCAATGCCGAGATACAACAGTATTAAGAACTGAAGGCACAACAGTAGTTAACAAATTCAAGTACAATGTTTCGGATCATGCGTCTTTCCGGTGGATGTAGGTCTTGGACCACTTTGCAGTCAGTAAAATAGATGAACATGAGTTTGAACTTTTAAATGTTACAGAAAAGTTCTTAGAATATCGTGGATCAAGAAGACGATCATGCATTTGAACTTTTAAATGTTACTGAAAAGTTCTTAAAATATCGTGGATCAAGAAGACGATCATGCATTTGAACTTTTAAATGTTACTGAAAAGTTCTTAGAATATCGTGGATCAAGAAGATGATCATGCATTTGAACTTTTAAATGTTACAGGAAAGTTCTAAGAATATCATTGGTCAAGAAGAAGAAGAAGAAGAAGAAGTATACTGACGTTATATAAGATCTGAACATCGATGAAAATTAGCTTGGAAACAGCAGCATGTCCCAGAAACTGAAATACTTTGTATTTATTAAACACGACAGTGGCATGGAATGAACAGTAATGGAAGGGATGGATTCTGGAGGATGAAGAGCCAAAGGGGTTGACCAGCATGAAGGTGGACCATGCCATCACACACACCATGGGCATGAGAGCATGTGAGGAAGTAGAACTTGCCAAGGATTGAGAAACTTCTTTGCAGAGCAGAGATGAGAGTCTGCCGCATGATGATATAAAATATTGATTCAGGTGTGAAAATCACAGTGGTCCCACTGACATTTCTGTGGCGGTTAGAGTTCTTGTTATAAGACTGTACTGTTGCGGGATATCGATAAGATCTGCTATGCTTGTTCATCGTTATCTGCACAGTTATCACCTGTAGATTGCACGTTTCAACTAAGATCTGCTGCTTTCATCATTTGCTGATGTAAATGATTATCGCTTGACATCACGTTCTTAGGAAATGACTGAGACTTTACATTCAGTACAGTTTATACAGTTGTTGTAGGTTGCACTGTTGATCTCTTCTTGTGGGTTCACAGAGACTATATGATTGTTTTATGCAGTAGAGTTAACAGCTGGTCATAGTTTCTACTTTGGAAATTGCTGAGATGATTTCATTCCTTTTGTATGCCAAAGTTATCATATGTAGGTTATACCTTTGAAACAATTCACTAAGACTGTTTCATTCATTCTTGATGCCAAAGTTATCATACATAAGTTATATGTTTGTAACAAGTCACTTGGGACTGCTACATACAGCTATGTTTTAGTGACAAATTCATCAGCTGTGGATGCCATTCCAGGGAAATTGCAGTAATTTACATTCAGATTTTATGGCAATATTACCCGTGTTGATTCCACTACATGAAATTTCAGTAATTTACATTAAGATTTAATGGCAGCGTAATCAGCTGTTGATTCCATTCAGGGAAATTACATGGATGTACATTCAGATTGGGTGGCAACATTATTACATGTTGATTCCACTCAGGGAAATTAGTGAATTAAATTAAGATTTCAAGGCAACATTATCAACTGTTGATTCCACTCTGGGAAATTAGTTATTTAAATTAAGATTTGATAGCAACATTATGAACTGTTGAGTCTATATTGGGAAATTACAGTGATTTACAGTCAGATCTGATGGCCACGTTGCAATTATTCAGGCATTATTTAAGGGAAATCGGTGTAACATGTCAGAAATGTGCTTAACAGAATTATCATCTGTTATTCTATCTCTTATGGGATATGGTTAATATTTTTTTTTTTCGCTCGCTTGCTTTGAAGTCAAGCATGGTCTATAACACTACTTCTAGTAGTGCTGGACTGAATTTTGCGTGTGGATTAGCTTTACCTACTAACAGTGTCCCTCGCCATCAGGCGAACCCACTCCGACTTCATAAGTTACGTCCCCAAGTCAAGGACGACAGGTCAGCATTTTAGTCCAACTGTCCAGTGTACGGGTTGAATCCCTTAATATGGCATAAGCACACCAGATGTATAAGAACATGCACCCTTATCCATTCAGCCATGCTGACCTACACAATTAATATTAAATGTATACATGAATTTTTTGTTGCAAAATTATTCCTGTTGAACCCACCTCAGAACTCACAGTCATCTGCTTTCAAGCATAATTAACGGCAAAATGGTCAACTTTCGTTTATACTTTGGGAAATCAAAGAAACCTGCATTAAGTTTTTACTGGCAGTGCTAATAGTAGTTATTCCCCATATGTAGCAATGGATATATGTGATGCAAAATCACTGTTGATGACAAAGTTATCATGCACTGTTGATTTTATCTAATGATTCAGAGATATATATATATTTATATATATAAATCCAGCTCTGGCATTTTACAATTCCCCGCGAGTCTGCGTCAAGGGTTTGAAATCAGCTGCAGACGAATTCGTGGCAGACCGCCTTGCGTTTATTCCAGTAGCATGGGCTTTGGTCATCTATAAAGGAGTGGCAACTATTGAACTTACTAATTGCCAGGTAAATCACAAACAGTCACATTCTGGGGTTGATTGCAACGTTTTGTTAAGAACCTGAAACTAATTATATATATATATATATATATATATATATATATATATATATATATATATATATATATATATATATATATATATATGTAAAACTATATGTAGAGTGCATATTTCAGGGAAGTGAATGAGTACTGCATCATTGATTCAGTTTTTTTTTCAATGGCAGAGTTACGAGATTTTATTTCAACCTTGGGAAACTGCCAACAATATTAACTTTTGGTGCCAAAGTTTTCAACTATTTATCCCACCGTATTATGAAGCCTTTACATTGGCTACATGCATTTAATTTTAGTGGCTGTGTTGTTAATCTACACTCATATCTTGGAGAATTCCAGAGACATTGGTTCGTTCTGTTGGCATAGAAGACATTGATTCATTCTGTTGGCATAGAAGACATTGATTCATTCTATTGGCATAGAAGACATTGATTCATTCTGTTGGCATAGAAGACATTGATTCATTCTGTTGGATAAAAGAAATTGATTCATTCTGTTGGTACATGAGACATTGATTCATTCTCTTATGCAAAGGAATCAGCTTTTGATCCCATCGGAAATCACGAAGACTTACAATGTTCATTTTTGTAATACACAGAAATGTCAGTATTTGGGAAACCCTTGAAATAATTAACATAACACATAAATAAATTCACATGCATTGATTAGACCTTACAGAAGTAGAAGAGAGAAGTAAAGATTAGAGGACAAGCTAGACAATATAGATATTAACAAACAAGCCTTGCCAAATTGGCCATTTGTCAAACGGAACTGTGGTAGTATAGTGGCCAGTCGCTCGCCTATCAGCCTGGTGGTCAAGGGTATGACCCACTTCTGGGCGGATTTGAATTTTAAAAATTAATCTGGGCTCTCAGATCCACCCAGCCTAAAATGGGTACCAGGATTTGTCTTGGGAAGTGAAGGTGACCTGTGTGGTACTGATCACATGACCCACAGAGTGCCGATTGGTCGATACAAATGTTGGTCTAGCAACATATGCTCAGTGTGCATAAAAGCCTCTAAAGGGGTCTTTTACTTACTTACTTACAAAGTGCATTGATCCTACAGCAAGGCCCTGTCGTCATTTAGAGGAGGTTTGATTCCTGGTATGGTAACAATGTTAGTTAGTTGCATATCCTTTACATGACATCACAATCAACCCCAGCCCCTTTTTTTTGCCGATTTGTGATCTCTTGACAAGTTTATGTTCAGTAGTTTGCCATTGATTTCTGAACAACCGGCACTCATACCATTTTATAAAAAACCCATTGCAAGGCGGTTTGCTGCCAAATTATCCACAGCTGTGTTTCGAACGTGGTATGTGGGATTATGAAATGTGTCCGTAACCCTTTCGCCATGGAGTCAGCCTGGAAACTATAGCTGACAATTTGTATATTGTCCAGTGTGTCCACAAATGTCTTCTTCTGTCCTCTACTTCTATGAGTGCTAATTAATGCATGTGTGCTTATTTATATAGAATTGTTGTTATAAGCACAATTGTGAAAATGCCAAGATCTACTTCATTGACGCATATTTGATAGGCTCAACATTAACTCTTCAACCCACCACATGAAATCACCGACACCTAGGATATTCAGTTGGTTTTCTTGATCATAAATTGATTTGTTGGACTGTGTTAGTTTTGCCATTTCTGCTGTAAAGTTTATAATGTTCATTTTAGGCTTTTACTATTTAGACAAACTGTTATCAATTCAGTCATCGGATATTGCTGCAATACTCATATTTTATTGAAACTTACTGCATTTTTGCTGGGTATGTTTTGCATTTTTTGGTTATATTTTCATGCCCGAAATGTCAGCATATGTGATATGGATGTTTTGTACATTTTTCTTCGTAATTTGAGAAAACTGCTTTTTTGTTTGGTGTGTGCACTGTTGAAAGTGTGTCTTGTGCATTTCTTTGCATCCATGCTGTGTATGATTTATACAAATATATATTTATACACACATATATTTGGTGCAGTTGTAATCATACTTTACATTAGAGCATTGTTATTAAAATATCTACATTATAATTTCTAAACAATTATTCTTATTTTGTTTGCAACTACAGCTGCACTCGAAATCATTTTATTTTATTAATATATTGCAGGTGTGATTTGTTTTATTTTATTCACTCGCTTTGGACTTGATCATAGTCCATGCATGTGCTACTGTTACAACTAGTTGCTACTACTAATGAGTGCGCTAGACTGATTTTTGTGTGAGGGTTAGTTTTGCCTATTACCAATGTCCCTCACTATGAGGCAAACCTTCTCCAGCTTCTGAGGTGCATGTAATTTACATCCCCAAGTCAAGGACAAGAAGTCAACATTTAAGTCCGACTGATCTGTTGCTGTAGAACAAACCCACTAGGCCACGTTCAGAAGAGAAAGTTAAACCCTTCAGCCATGTCAACCTCTGTGTGATTATATGATTATGGACAACTGATTATACTTGATGATTGCTAGTGTGGTAATACAGCTTGATTTGATATCAAGTGATGAAAATTTGATTTTGAAAGCTTTTGATGCCATAATTTACATGTATAGTATGCTTTGCATTTATTTTTCTGGGTTGTTGATGGTATGGGGATCCCTTGCCAAATTGAGGGAAATGTTTGGTCACCTGTTCCTCCAGGCTGCCAGGCCTGCGAAATGTGAGGGTGCTGACATCACACACCCATGGCTAGAAACTACCTCGAGACAAATGATTATTATAAGTATGTGCGCTTATTAACATATGCCTGTGAGACCGGGACACTTACTAAACAATCTGAACAGCGCATAAATGCCTTTTAATATAAATGTTACAGATGGGTTCTAAGAATATCTTGGTTACAGAAAAGAACAAATGCATCCACATGACACGATCTGAATATTGAAGAAGGTTGGCTACTAAAGACGATAAAACAAAGAAAATCAAAATATTTTGGTCACCTGAAACGTCACAAAGTTTGGAGAGAAAAGTCATAGAGAGGTATATGCCCAGGAAGAGAGGAAGAGGAAGGCCACAGAGAATATGGGTGTAGGATGTGGCGGATGATCTCCAGATGGGTGTATCAGACACGGGACATTTTGCTTATGACCAAGAAGTGTTCTGGAAAGTTGTTATGGGAGCGATGTTCTGCTAAGGACATGCTCTTAAAAGAATGAATGAATGAATGTGCATTTATTACCTTTGCTATATCAAATCTCAGTTTCATATTGAATCTGTTCTGATGTTATCATCTCCACATGTGGTTGCAGTGTTGTTTCTGCTAGTGATAGTGTGATTTTTATATTTAAATTTATTGACATGCTTTTGTTTATTCCGCACTTGTATTGGTGTATAGCATGGTTTGTATTACAGTCTTACACCAGATATTATACAGTTAATATTAGCAGTCATGTGTGCATATATGTTTAGTGATTATGCAATAATAAGTAGTCATAATAGGAGCCACAGCAGGGTGCTGTAGTGCAGTCACTTGCATGTCCGGTAGTCTTGGGTTTAAATCCCCCCACAGGGTGAGAGTTTTTCATGGCTGTGTGGGTTGAGCCCACCTCACAGTTGATTGGTTGGTTGTGAATCGTTTAGGAGACTGAGCTTTAGCTTGTAAGTCCGATGCATTGGGGGTCAGATCGTCTGAGCTGTGAAAAGAGACTTGCATCTATTGGAGTGCTGATCCATGACTCTTGTGATCATGGGAGATGGCGAAACATAACCGCCAATGCTTATCGACATGGCACATGATGTTGGAGTTTGGTTAGTGTATAGTCGTTTCTCCCAGTACAAAAGTACCATCGGCAAATGATGTTGGAGTTTGGTTAGTGTAGAGTCGTTTCTCCCAGTACAAAAGTACCATCGGCAAATTATGTTGGAGTTTGGTTAGTGTAGAGTCCTTTCTCCCAGTACAAAAGTGCCATCGGCAAATTACGCTGCACTTTGGTTAGCGTAGATTCCTTTCTCCCAGTACAAAAGTACCATTAGCAAATGATGTTGGCGTTTGGTTAGTGTAGATTCCTTTCTCCCAGTACAAAAGTACCATCGACATGGAACATGATGTTCGAGTGGGTTAGTGTAGATTCCTTTCTCCCAGTACAAAAGTACCATTAGCAAATGATGGAGTTTGGTTAGTGTAGAGTCGTTTCTCCCAGTACAAAAGTACCATCGGCATGGAACATGATGTTGGAATTGGGTTAGTGTAGATACCTTTCTCCCAGTACAAAAGTACCATTAGCAAATGATGGAGTTTGGTTAGTGTAGAGTCCTTTCTCCCAGTACAAAAGTACCATCGGCATGGAACATGATGTTGGAATTGGGTTAGTGTAGATACCTTTCTCCCAGTACAAAAGTACCATCGGCAAATGATGTTGGAGTTTGGTTAGTGTAGAGTACTTTCTCCCAGTACAAAAGTACCATCGGCAAATGATGTTGGAGTTTGGTTAGTGTAGAGTCCTTTCTCCCAGTACAAAAGTACCATCGGCAAATGATGTTGGAGTTTGGTTAGTGTAGAGTCCTTTCTCCCAGTACAAAAGTACCATCGGCAAATGATGTTGGAGTTTGGTTAGTGTAGAGTACTTTCTCCCAGTACAAAAGTACCATCGGCAAATGATGTTGGAGTTTGGTTAGTGTAGAGTACTTTCTCCCAGTACAAAAGTACCATCGGCAAATGATGTTGGAGTTTGGTTAGTGTAGAGTACTTTCTCCCAATACAAAAGTACCATCGGCAAATGATGTTGGAGTTTGGTTAGTGTAGAGTACTTTCTCCCAGTACAAAAGTACCATCGGCAAATGATGTTGGAGTTTGGTTAGTGTAGAGTACTTTCTCCCAGTACAAAAGTACCATTGGCAAATGATGTTGGAGTTTGGTTTGTGTAGACTCCTTTCTCCCAGTACAAAAGTACCATCGGCAAATGATGTTGGAGTTTGGTTAGTGTAGAGTCCTTTCTCCCAGTACAAAAGTACCATCGGCAAATGATTTTGGAGTTTGGTTAGTGTAGAGTCCTTTCTCCCAGTACAAAAGTACCATCGGCAAATGATGTTGGAGTTTGGTTAGTGTAGAGTCCTTTCTCCCAGTACAAAAGTACCATCGGCAAATGATGTTGGAGTTTGGTTAGTGTAGAGTACTTTCTCCCAGTACAAAAGTACCATCGGCAAATGATGTTGGAGTTTGGTTAGTGTAGAGTACTTTCTCCCAGTACAAAAGTACCATCGGCAAATGATGTTGGAGTTTGGTTAGTGTAGAGTACTTTCTCCCAATACAAAAGTACCATTGGCAAATGATGTTGGAGTTTGGTTAGTGTAGAGTACTTTCTCCCAATACAAAAGTACCATTGGCAAATGATGTTGGAGTTTGGTTAGTGTAGAGTACTTTCTCCCAGTACAAAAGTACCATCGGCAAATGATGTTGGAGTTTGGTTAGTGTAGAGTACTTTCTCCCAGTACAAAAGTACCATGGGCATGAGGGTTGGCACAGAGCTAACCTTCCACACCCAAGCTCAGAAAGTGGGTGTTGGGGGGGGGGGGGGGGGGGAGAGGGTGTTGCAAAACTGGTACTGAAACGTCACACATAAGAGAGATATAATTTGATGTATCCAGGTCATGCTTTTTTATTTGGTGTGAGGTCAGAGTGCTATAAATGACCATGAATATTCTGTGTTTGTTCCATTCATACATGATGGAGATCTGTGTTTGTTCCATTCATACATGATGGAGATCTGTATGTGTACCGTCACAGTGTGATTAAACATGAACATGTGTCAGGAGATAGAAACAGGGTGGTGTTCATCACAATCTTCCTTGAACAGTATGTTACCCTTGGCAGATCTAGGCAGTGACACCAAGAGGCAAAAGTAGAATTGTTGTAACAGAGATGACATGCCTTCAAGGAATACTTAATGTAACCAGAAGCGTTCAGACCAGAAACATGGAAGCAATTAGTTCAGCAGTCACTGTCAGCATGGATTTTTTTGTTTGAAAAGATGGCAGATAAAATGGTTTGGTCATGTAGAAGACTGCATGCATACAGCAAGCCCCAAACAGCATTGATACATCATTGGTGATGTATTTGTTGACAGGGATTTGTATCACAATTTATGATATCACAGGGGCTGCCTGGTTCATCCAGACTTAAATGGGTGCTAGAAAATGCCTGGGGAAGTAAAGACAGCCAGAGTGATATTCACCACATCACCCATTGAATGCCGATTAGTCTGTTAATGGGATGAACACCGTATGCCCTAAGGTGTAGAAAAAAGGTTCTGAACATCTCTTTTCACAGTTTGTTTTAATTACCTTGTGACTGAGTGGGCCAGATCTTTCCCGTGTAGATGACAGAGTGCCATATTAAAAGTGATTTGTTGATAAATTATAGCAGAGAGAGAGAGAGAGAGAGAGAGAGAGAGAGAGCTGTAAGCAAGTGATTGTTTCTTGAAAGTAGTATTTCTTTCAGAGGTGGCTCAGGAAAATATAACTCTGGTGTGTTTTTTCTTGCCCTGTCATAACGAAAATTGAATACTAGGTTTTGCGGTATCTTCATTAGTTAATTTTGTGGCCAAAAATTAATCTACATTAATAATGACCTTCACGTCTTTTTACATGAGGATTTAATGCTTTTTTAAAAAAAAAATGCAGTATTGTTTGTCTGGATAAATGAACAAGATAAAATTGTGCAATGTGGTTATTTTACAAGTGTTCAAATGTTTGATTTCATCACGTAATACTTCACAATGTTGGGCATCTTGGCTGTATAACATTTAACAACCTTGGGTACACAGATGGTTATAAATTTAACAACATTGGGTTTACAGATAGTTATTTATTTAACAACATTGAGTTTACAGATAGTTATAAACTTAACAACATTGGGTACACAGATAGTTAGTTATACATTTAACAACATTGGGTTTACAGATAGTTATAAATTTAACAAAATTGGGTTTACAGATAGTTATAAATTTAACAACAATGAGTTTACAGATAGTGATAAATTTACAACACTGGGTTTACAGGTAGTTATAAATTTAACAACATTGGTTTTACAGATAGATAGTTATAAATTTAACAACATTGGGTTTACAGATAGTTATAAATTTAACAAAATTGACTTTACAGATAGTTAGTTATAAATTTAACAACAGTAGGATTACAGATAGGTATAAGTTTAACAACTTTGGATTTACAGATAGTTATAAATTTAACAAAATTGAGTTTACAGATAGTTGTAAATTTACAACATTGGGTTTACAGATAGTTAGTTATAAATTTATCAACATTGGGTTTACAGATAGTTAATTATAAATTTAACAAACTTCAGTTTATAGATAGTTATACATTTAACAAAATTGGGTTTACACATAGTCTTAACAAAATTAAGTGCTCATATGAATATAAATTTAACATCATTAGGTACATAGATAGTTATAAATGTAAGAAATTTAGTTGCTCAGGGTGATTATAAATTTAACAATATTGAAAACACAGACAGTTATAAATTTGGAAAAGATAGATGATCAGATGATTATAAGTTTAAGTAAGTTGGCTGCATAGATTGTCATATATTTAACAAAGTTAAGGACACAGATTGTTATACATTTAGGAAAATTTGACACAGATTGTCATATATTTAACAAAGTGTTCTGCACACATGGTCATAAATTTAACAAAGTTAAACGGCACAGATGGTTGAAAATGTAGGAAAATGAAACACACTGACTGTAATATATTTAGCAGTGTTTTGCACTGAAGATCATAAATTTAACAAAGTTAACGTCACAGATGGTTATAAATTTAGGAAAATGTTACACACGGACTTGGCTGGCTAGGAAACATCTAGAAACGGAACAACATCTAGAAACATCAAGACTTTGTAGGTGAACATCTGGTTGGGAAAGTGACTGTCAATTACATCAAGGATGAACTATGTTTCGTAGAGGACTTTTGTGGTGACATTCTGGCAGCGGCATTATGCACAGAGTGCCTGAGCGGGTCATAATTTGGCGAGACTCCTGTCTTTTCCACTTTTCACATGGGGCGGTGGGGAACATTTTATGTGATATTCACTGGCACGGGAATAGAGCATAATGGGGAACGACCCTTTGCTGTGATGTTGGGACAGCGACTAATGACTAATGACTAACACACGGACTGTCATATATTTAGCAAAGTGTTCTGCACAAACTATTGTACATTTAACAAAGTTAACAACACAGAATCTTGGAATCAACGACTGGCAAGAGAAGGTCCACCTAGAGAGACGAATGGAGACGGATTGTATCTGCAGCAAAGAACCTCAATGGCTCGGAACGCTGAAGAAGAAGAAGAAGAAGAAGAACGACACAGATGGTCATAAATTTAACAAGTTGGGAACACTGAATGAAAATTCTACTGTGGTTGTGTACGGAAATGCCGAGAAGGCAGTTTTAAATGTAGCAAAGTTGTTGACAATTCACAAGACAAGGATAAATGTACAAATTTGTTTTCACATTCTCAACACAGGTATAAATGTCATCCACTGGGTGCACTGATAAATGTCATGAAATGGTTGCACTGATAAATGTCATGAAATGGTTGCACTGATAAATGTCATGAAATGGTTGCACTGATAGCTATAAGTATCATAAACTGGCTGCACTGGCATTATAAATATTAGCTGGGGGAAATGGCAGTTATAAATGTCATCACTTAGGTGTACTGACAGTTATAAATCTCATCAACTTGGTGCACTGACAGCTATAAGTTTCCAGCTGGATGCACTGACAGTTATAAATGCCATCAACTTGGTGCATTGATAGTTATAAATGTCAACAGCTGGATGCAATGACAGCTATAAATGTTATCAGCTGGATGCACTGACAGTTATAAATTTAATAAGATGTGTGCACTGATGGTTATAAATATAATCAGTTGAGTGCACCAACAGTTATACATGTCATCAGCTAGGGGAACTGACAGTTATAAATATCATCAACTGGGTGTATTTATGTTTATAAATTTAGCACAATATTTACACATGCACGGGACAGTTTGGTTTCTAAGGATCGCATTTATTGCACCTCATATGCATTTATACATTTATACAGATTCATTATCCTCCCTTCCCCCATGTGTCTCCACTTTGCCGCGGTGGGGGGGGGGGGGGCCTTGCGTGTCCCAATGACCCCAAGAGTGATGCCGACGGAAACACAAGTATGTGTCGGACAGCACTTGGGTTAGGGGCCAGACCAAGAGAGACACAACCTGCTGCCCTGCAGGTAGATTGAGGATAGCAGTCAAAAGTTCAAATCAGGCACATGAAGGCAGAAATTCTTGGTCCGGACACATACTCTAAGGCTCTCAGCTGAGGGATATGGTTGAACACCTCTAAGCTATAAACCTTCGGATGTAAGAGCCGGGCCGATGCTCACCTACTGCAAAAATGGAGGTGAGATACTGAGCACGCTAAATGCTTAGTTCAGATACCCGTTCGAAGGCTCTCAGCTGGGGGACATGAGGGATCCCCGGATGAGAGGGCCTGGCATGCATGGAGGAAGTGTGCTGAGCTGGCAGCATATGTAGCCAACCTCGTGAGTGATACTAAAGGAGGAAAAGCAGTTCAGTCGTACGAAGTGGTTCCGATGAAAAGCTGCATCTACACATAGAGTGAGTGTAGTCAAAGGTGGAAAAACATCTCAAAAACACAAAATGGAACACTTGGCTAGCGTGCCTATAACGTGGAAGTCCGAAGTGAAAGCTTGATGAGTGGATGTCGCTCGCAGACTGTCCATCCCTGGTCTGTCTGTGTGGGGAGCAACCAGTGACAAGACAAGATGCCCACGACATGGAAGTGAGGAATTAAAGTAACCATGAGCAGGAAGTGGCGATTCCTCGGTTGAACCCATTCTCAGAGCACTATGTGCCGGCTCTACAATTATGGAAGCCTTCTTGGATAGCATGAAATGCCCACTGTCTGCCCCTGCCTTCCCTTGAGGGTTGACCGCGATGTCTTTGACCATTTTACCTTGACCAGCTGAGATGTGGGCGACACCACAACAGTAAGAGTCTAATGTCCCTTGAAACCCGAGGAAGGCTAACCTCATTAAAAATGCCCGCCGAAGTCGTCTGTGTCGGCCTAAGGGTTGCAAATGAAAACTGGCACTACGCAATTACATCTGAGTGAAATGTCTTTCGTGGTCAGAACAGCTCTGACTAGCTAGTCTTGTGAATGTCCTTAATATTCGGAAAAGCTCTGACTAGCTAGTTTCTGATTGTCCCTCATGCTAGGAACAGCTCCGACTAGCTAGTTTTCCGAATGTCCGACGTGCCTAGAACAGCTCTGACTATATTGTCCCAGGGCACAACGACAAGCACATGTCCGAATCAAAAACTCGCTGAGTGGATACCGTCTGCAGACTGGTCTGGTTTGTGTGGGAACGGCCTGTGGCGAATGAAATGCCCAATGTGTTGAAGTGAGGAATTAAAGCAGCCATGAGCAGGAAGTGACGATTCCCTCGGTGAGCCCAGCTCCAGGGCGCTATGTGTCGGCTCTGCAACTATGGAAGCCACCCTGGATGGTGTAAAATGCCATGGACTGTGCCTTCCCTTGAGGGCTGAGTTATATTATTATCAAGTTTTCTCAGCGTAATTTCTATCCAATATCAACGTCTCTTCATCTCCTCGTGATTTGATGGACACATGAGTGGCTCTGTCATACCATTGTAGTTGTTCTGTTCTGCTCATGCACCAGTTAGTGTGAGTTTCTAGTCATTTTATTTATTCAAAACAGTGCATTCCCTTAGTGCATTTAAACCCAGAAACCACAACAGTATGTTGATACCAGCAACATTAATTGACCTGTGTGTTAATTGCTTCAGCTTTAGTATTATTCACTTCATATGAATGCAGTATACACCTGACGAGATGCAACGAAATATGCCAGGCAATAAATCGTGCAAAATATTGTTTGTGACTTCTGTGTTGAAGTTGTAGTAATTCTCTGAGTTTCCAATCCATACAGTAGTACTGATTCAACCCGGCTCCACTAGGCAGTTGTAAATGTTTGCAAAGTTTGTTCACACTTACAGAGGCATGCTAGGAAATTAAACCACTTCCTCACAGTCTTGTCTTAGGAAGCTGCTGAAAATTAAATGGCAAAACAAGATCCCAGACACTGAAGTCCTAGAAAGAGCGTCCATGCCCAGTATCCACATTCTACTAATGAAAAATCGGATTTTCTGGGCTAGTCACTTGACTCGCATACCAGATCACAGGCTCCCTAAATAAATTTTTTACGGCGAGCTGCGTTGTGGTAAATGCTCCAAAGGAGGTTTGAGGAAACGTTTTAAAGACACTTTGAAGATCTCACTAAAAGCTTTTGGAATTCATCACGACATTTGGGAGACTGCTGCCAAAGACCGAAATTCATGGCGTACATAATTACGCAAGGGTGCAGTCACTTGTGAAGCAAACAGAACTGCAAGATCTGTGAAAAAAAAGGCTGGACAGAAAAACCACTGCAGGAGATCCTCTTCCTGGAACATTAAGCATTCTTTGCCCACATTGTCAAAGAACATTTTGAGCTAAAATGGGCCTTATCAGCCATCTTAGAACTCACGGTTCCATACTTTCAACCCCATTGGATGAAATGAAAGGTCATCATCATTTTTGATGGCCAAACAACATATTTTAAGGTTGTGTATACACGTCCCGTGAATAGTTCAGATCAGTTGTTTTTCTGCAAGCATGTCCACAAAGGCTTGACGACTACCCACTTCACGGTTGTTCTTGTCACGGTTGTCACAGTATTGGGTGGACAAAATCAGGTGATAACTAGGTGATAACCAGAAAGATTTAGGGTACTAGATAGAGCTCCTCATCATAAAGCGAGTTATGTTGTACTTTTTCATCAAGCCTGTGGTTTAGTACAGCTGCTTTCGACATGCATTTTTCGGGTTGGCTTTTCCTAGTCTTTGTACCTTAAAGGCAGCAAGCAGGTTTGGGTGTCACTTTGTCTGGTCCCTATCCCTTGGCCACTCTGACATGGGAGACCCTACAAATAGCTTTACTGTGGTCGACATACCTCTTTGGGTCATTGGACTACACACACCAGGCATTCTACCATCTGAAAGCAGAGGCATAACATAGGGGAGATAGAGATCGGTGAAGGTGAACAGTGCTGGAGGGGTTGGTAATTGGCAATGCTGGTAGGGTTGGTAATGCTGGATGGGTTGGTAATGCTGGATGGGTTGGTAATGCTGGAGGGGTTGGTAATGCTGGATGGGTTGGTAATGATGGATGGGTTGGTAATGCTGGATGGGTTCATAATGCTGGTTGGGTTGGTAATGCTGGAAGGGTTGGTAATGCTGGATGGGTTGGTAATGATGAATGGGTTCCTAATGCTGGATGGGTTCCTAATGCTGGATGGGTTGGTAATGCTGGTTGGGTTGGTAATGCTGGATGGGTTGGTAATGCTGGAGGGGTTGGTAATGCTGGATGGGTTCATAATGCTGGATGGGTTGGCAGCGTAGCATTGATGATGATCAGTGGTCGAATTTATCAGTAATACAGATGGTTGTGGAAGAATGTGATTGCCTGTACCTCGCTTCTCACTATAGCACATGTTGATGATGGCGATCATACAGTCATATATTTAACAATTTGTTCTACTCGTACACACGAGTGGGCATACATTTAACAAAGTTTCTTTACACACAGACAAGTGAGTAAAATGTAAGTTTTATTACACATACTTAGGGCACATAGATGGCTCCGTGGCGAAGAGGTTACACACGCATACCCGCATATGGCAGCAGACCGCGGTGCATTGGTTTTATCACGATATGGTATGGGTGCCGGTTGTTCGGAAAGCAATGGCAAACTACTGAATGTAAACCTGGCAAGAGATAACAACAGCAAAAAATGCTGGTGTTGACTGTGACGTCCTGTAAAAGATGTGCAATTAACTAACTAACTAACAGGGCACATATAAATGTAACACTTTAGTGACGTGTAGATAAGACAATTATACATTTAACAGAGTTTTTTACACATAGGCAAGACGATTATACATTTAACTGAGGTGTTTACACATAGGCAAGACAATTATACATTTAACTGAGGTTTTTACACATAGACAAGACAGTTATACATTTAACAGAGTTATTTACACATAGACAAGACGATTATACATTTAACAGAGTTGTTTACACATAGGCAAGACAATTATACATTTAACTGAGGTGTTTACACATAGACAAGACAGTTATACATTTAACAGAGTTATTTACACATAGACAAGACAGTTATACATTTAACTGCATTGTTTACACATAGACAAGATGGTTATACATTTAACTGAGTTGTTTACTCATAGACAAGATGGTTATACATTTAACTGAGTTGTTTACACATAGACAAGACGATTATACATTTAACAGAGTTGTTTACACATAGGCAAGACAATTATACATTTAACTGAGGTGTTTACACATAGACAAGACAGTTATACATTTAACAGAGTTATTTACACATAGACAAGACAGTTATACATTTAACTGAATTGTTTACACATAGACAAGATGGTTATACATTTAACAGAGTTGTTTACACATAGACAAGACGGTTATACATTTAACTGAGTTGTTTACATAGACAAGATGGTTATACATTTAACTGAGTTGTTTACACATAGACAAGACGGTTATACATTTAACTGAGTTGTTTACACATAGACAAGACGGTTATAGATTTAACCGAGTTGTTTACATAGACAAGATGGTTATACATTTAACAGAGTTATTTACACATAGACAAGACAGTTATACATTTAACTGAGTTGTTTACACATAGACAAGATGGTTATACATTTAACTGAGTTGTTTACACATTTAACTGAGTTTTTTACACATATACAAGATGGTTATACATTTAACTAAGTTGTTTACACATAGACAAGACGGTTATACATTTAACCGAGTTGTTTACACATAGACAAGACGGTTATACATTTAACTGAGTTGTTTACACATAGACAAGACGGTTATACATTTAACTGAGTTGTTTACACATAGACAAGACGGTTATACATTTAACAGAGTTGTTTACACATAGACAAGATGGTTATACATTTAACTGAGTTGTTTACACATAGACAAGACGGTTATACATTTAACTGAGTTGTTTACACATAGACAAGATGGTTATACATTTAACAGAGTTGTTTACACATAGACAAGACGGTTATACATTTAACCGAGTTGTTTACATAGACAAGATGGTTATACATTTAACTGAGTTGTTTAAACATAGACAAGATGGTTATACATTTAACTGAGTTGTTTACACATAGACAAGATGGTTATACATTTAACAGAGTTGTTTACACATAGACAAGACGGTTATACATTTAACTGAGTTGTTTACGCATAGACAAGATGGTTATACATTTAACTGAGTTGTTTACACATAGACAAGATGGTTATACATTTAACAGAGTTGTTTACACATAGACAAGATGGTTATACATTTAACTTAGTTGTTTACACATTTAACTGAGTTGTTTACACATATACAAGATGGTTATACATTTAACTAAGTTGTTTACACATAGACAAGATGGTTATACATTTAACTGAGTTGTTTACACACAGACAAGATGGTTATACATTTAACTGAGTTGTTTACACATAGACAAGATGGTTATACATTTAACTGAGTTGTTTACACATAGACAAGATGGTTATACATTTAACTGAGTTGTTTACACATAGACAAGATGGTTATACATTTAACCGAGTTGTTTACATAGACAAGATGGTTATACATTTAACTGAGTTGTTTACGCATAGACAAGATGGTTATACATTTAACCGAGTTGTTTACATAGACAAGATGGTTATCCATTTAACAGAGTTGTTTACACATAGACAAGATGGTTATACATTTAACTGAGTTGTTTACACATAGACAAGATGGTTATACATTTAACCGAGTTGTTTACATAGACAAGATGGTTATCCATTTAACAGAGTTGTTTACACATAGACAAGATGGTTATACATTTAACAGAGTTGTTTACACATTGACAAGATGGTTATACATTTAACTGAGTTGTTTACACGTAGACAAGACAGTTATACATTTAACAGAGTTGTTTACATATAGACAAGACGGTTATACATTCAACAAAGTTATTTACAGATATATGCCAAAAAAGCAGAGAGCGAAGAAGAAAACATCTCTTAATCATTATTTATGAATTACCAAGTATTAATAGCAGAAGGTGAAGAGAGCCTTCAGAACTATTTAAATCAAGGCAATTTCATGTGTGAGAAATGTCACATGAAAATAAGCACTGAAAAGACAGAGATAATGGTGATAGACTGACAGAAACCCTGCCAATAAAAATACAGAACTCGGAAATAAATCAAAGCAACGAATTTGAATACCTAGAGTTTATATTTTACTTTGGATTGAGGAATGGATAGAAAAATCAACACATTGGGACAACTAGTGCTACTTCTGTCACGCAGATAAATACCTATCAGTACTAAAGTAAATCTCACGAGAACTCTTTTTCGGCCGGCATTATGCTACCATTGTCAAACATGGATGCCTACTGCAACTAATGAGCACAATATAATAACAACAGAGATGAGATGCCTTAGACAAGCTGCCGAAGTAACCATGAGAGATAGAATTAGTAATGAGGAAATTAGAAGAAGACAGGTCTGAAACCAGTCATGCACTTCATTAAAGAACAACAGATTAAATGGTTTGGCCATATCGTAAGAATACTGTGGTACCATCTGCCACAAAGAGCCACATTGAAGAAATATGATGGAGACAGAGCAAGGGGAAGACCATGTAAAAGATGGAATGAAGTTATCAAGAACAACCTTAGAGAAATGAATACCAACTTACAAAAAGCATTAGAAAGAGCGCACAACAAATCTGTACATCTTCCCTGAACAGGTAAATTAAGGAAGAGATGCAGAGGAAGAAGAAGTTCATCACACAGACAAAATGGTTATAACTTTAATGACATTGTTTATTCACAGAGAGGATGGTTATCAATTTTAATTGTTTATTAACAGAGAGGATGGTTATCAATTTAACAAATTTATTTACGTGTACAAAGATGACTATAAATTCTTCTTCTTCTTCTTCGTTCATCCGGAGTTTTTTTTTCCGGATGTGATTGTTGTGCCTGTTTACAGCAGAGCTGCGTTCTTGCGCCGTTAGGCCGACACATCCGACTTGTGCGGGCATTTGTTGACCGGGTTAACCTTCCCGGGGACTATAAATTCAATAAACTTATTTACATTTAGAAACAAGGGTATAAATTCAACAGGATTATTTATACAGACAACATGGTTATAAATTTTTAAAAATTGTTTACACAAAGACAAGATGGTTATAAATTTAACAACATTATTTATACACAGACAAGATGGTTATAAATGGATCACAGTTATTTACATGTAGGCAAGATGGTTATACATTTAACACAGTCTATTTACATATAGACCACGATGGTTATAAACTCAATAAAAGTATTTACATGTGCACAAAAAACTTATAAATTTCACTAAGCTTTGCTCATACTCATCACTAAACAAAGTGGCTAATTAATAACCTTATTACTTTTGTTTCTTTCAACTTGCCAAACTGTCAGTGTGCAAGTATTCCACCATTGTTAGTAATTTGGTATCATGAAAGCATTTTTATACTGTGATTATAGGTTGTGTGTGTTTTCTTATTGCTGCATAACATCCTGTATGTTTTTGATATTTTGATTGCTTGTGTATGGAACTGTGGATTGATACTTGTATTTCACCTGAGGGTTTTGTGTTTTTTTTTCTGTAGCATATGTCCTCATTTTTCTGTCTGTGCAGTAGTGTCAGGGTTACCAGATGTTGTAGTAGGATCATCTCCCATGTTAGTATCAGCAGCTGTTTCCCATGGTTATAGCATGATTATCTCCCATGTTAATATCAACACCTGTTTCCCTGTGGTTGTAGCAGGATTATGTCCCTTGTTAGTATCAACACCTGTTTCCCATGGCTATAGCAGGATTATCTCCCATGTTAGTACCCACACCTGTTTCCCATGTTAATATCATCTGTTTCCCAAGGGTATAGCAGGATTATCTCCCATGTTAGTATCAACATCTGTTTCCCGTGGCTGTAGCAGGATTATCTCCCATGTTAGTACCCACACCCGTTTCCCATGTTAATATCATCTATTTCCCAGGGGTATAGCAGGATTATTTCCCATGTTAGTATCAACATCTGTTTCCCGTGGCTATAGCAGGATTATTTCCCATGTTAGTTTTTTTTTTTTCATATCCTTTACAGGACATCGCTGTCAACACCAGCATCTTTCAGCTGTATGTTGATTTCTTGGCAAGATTACGCTCAGTAGTTTGCCATTGCTTTCTGAGCGGCCGGCTCACATACCCCGTAAGTTACCGATGCGATTCGAACTACTGCTGATTCTCACCGTCATCACGTTACCGACGAGAGTATATGAGATTACGGAGAAAAGTCATAACCTCTAAGCCACGAAGCCGGCCCCATGTTAGTATCAACATCAGTTTCCCGTGGCTATAGCAGGATCATCTCCATGTTAGTATCAAATTCTGTTTCCAATGGCTGTTGCAGGATTATCTCCCATGTTAGTATCAACACCTGTTTCACGTGGCTGTAGCAGGATTATTATAACAGTGTGTAAGAAGACGAAGGCATGTTGTTTGCTTGTTGACAAAACGTTTATTGGCGTAATATAACAAAGCTTCGATGTACACCTCCACTCCCTACTATGGCCGGGTCCTAACTGCCCATACCAACCCAATACGTCACGATTGAGCATCTCTCCGCCTTTCAGTCTCAATGCTCAATCGTGCTGTATCTGTGTTTCCCACTAGATCCTAATAATACCCAATACTGTTACACCTCCCCATGTTACTTAAAGAATTTTCCTTTTAAAGGAAAAATCTTTACTCTAAATCCCCATAGTCTATTCCCTCTTTGTCTTCTAACAGTTCCTCAAACCTTCCCCAAACCAACTCCAATTTAATTAAACATTCTATTTCTTTAACTCTTTCCCCTGTATATAGTTAACCCACTTCTTCTTCGTTCCTGGCCCTTCAATCAAACATATTTACTCATCTTTAATAACATTTCAATTTCAACTATATACAATAACATCATAACACGTCTTCTTAAATACTCCTTCCTCATAAGCAATCTGCTTAAAATTTCAACTCTAAAACCAACTCCCAACGCTACAAATCCCCCACTTTCAACTAAGCTGAAATTACTTTCACACGATAGGAAGACAAAGAATCGGTGGCCACCCGGAATTTAAAAGAAGAAATAGAACCTTTTTAAAAAAAACATCATTCACCTAAACCACACACCCTTTTACACCCCTTTGTTCTTTTAGACTTTATGTAATAAAGTCTATTATATCTCCCACGCACCCCTCATTATGGTAACATTTACGCTGCTATCTACAGCATCAAATATCAACCCATCACCAAAAATATTCTTCACTTCTAAGTGTCTATATAAACAGACACTTTCCTTACCTCAAACCTCACATTGTAATGTAAACACAAAAAAAACATCCCGAAGACACAATTAAAAAAAATCTATTATCCCTTAAGACCTCCTACCAACACAACAAACCTCACATAACTCAAACACCTCGTATAAGTATCTTTTCCAATACGTCAGTGTCTCTTAAATTTTTATGGGAAAATCTACTAAAATGCTCCACTTATGCCGTTATCAACAGCAACCTAGTAACCTTTAAATCTCCCCTTAAATATTAACCATCAAACACAAAAATTGTAATCTGACCCCCTTATAAACATTTACATCCTGGCCCCAGGCCTGTAACCCCATT
>JACEFZ010021043.1:0-12836 GCA_014155875.1 Cepaea nemoralis
TGATGGCGGGAAACAGAAAGAAAGAGCGTTTGGCTGAAATTTAGAGATGTCATAAACGGGGTTTTGAGCGGTATCTTAATTGAGTGGGTCAACCCCAAAATAGGAATTTTACTGGGAAAATTTTACATCCACAAATTCGAGCAGGTTAAGAGGCTTTAATTATCTATCTACGAATTATTACTATTGATTTTTCCCAAGTAAAAGGGGTTTATGTTCTAGATATTTGTCCAACCGCCATGTTTATTACGACGGAACACCACATACTAAATCCACGCGGGTATTTAAAATACAATTCACAGCTGCAATTATCTTTTGGTGGGCCGATTCATAACCATTTTTATTTTCCGGGTTCACCCAGGTTTGCTGTTGGAGCTTAAAAAGGGGTTTGGGTCAAAAATTTCAACATGGTTTTGCTTTTTTTGTTAAGGGCTGACACCCGGGAGTTTCAGGTTACATCCCCTGTTTAGATTCATGGAAATTGCTTCCTCGTTAGGTGTGTTCGTGCCCACTGAAACCCCGTTAATTGACTGCTTTAATGGTAAAAGTTAGTCTTTTGGCTGGAAACTACTTTTGGGATTTTGTAGTTTTTGGGACTGTAACGTATTCCTTTTTGGTTAATCGTTATGGGATATACGAAAAACAAAAAAAACTGCCCATGTGGTATGTAGAAGGAGGAAACCCCTTGCTATTTTGAGGGGGAGGAGGACTATATAAAAAACCATTTATCGTTTCCCACCAAATTTTGGAAATCTTTTTTTAGCATTTATCGTTTTTTCCTCCTCAAAGGGCAAATAACTCCGGGTATGATTTTTTTTAAGTGGGCGGGGGCAAGTGACTTATCAGAGGTGACGTGGTTTTAGTGACTCATCATGGTTTGGGGTGCGTGGTCAAGTAATTATAGGTACGGCATAAAAAATACGACATGAAAAAATCATAAAAAAAACAAACGATCAAAAGAAGGTATATAAAATTTAAAAAAATAATAATATATATATTTTTATATATATATATCTATATATATATATATATATATATAATATATATATCTATATATATATATATATATATATATATAAGAAAAAAGAACATAGTAAGTGACCGCTTATAGTTAAGGGTGTGTGATGACGTGGTCAAGTAATGGTCAAGAGGTGGTCAAGTGGTGGTCATGTGGTGGAGTAACCACTTAAATTAAAGGGGAAAGTACGTGTAGTGATGTGGTGGTGGTTAAAGTGTGCGATTACGTGGTCAGCAGTGGTCAAGTGGTAAAGTAGTGGTAAAGTGGTGGTCAAGTGACGAAATTTTAGTGGAAAGTAGTTGTAATGATATGGTGATGGTTAAAATGTGTGATGACGTGGTCAAGCAGTGGTCAAGTGGTCAAGTAGTGGTCAAGTGGTGGTCAAGCAGTGGTCAAGTGAGGACAATTTTAGTGGAAAGTAGTTGTAATGATATGGTGATGATTAAAGGGTGGTAAATTAGTGGTCAAGCAGTGGTCAAGTGGTGGTCAAGTGTGGAAAAGTTTAGTTGAAAGTAGTTGTAATGATATGGTGATGATCATGAGGTGGTCAAGCAGTGGTCAAGAGGTGGTCAAGTGGTGGTCAAGCGGTGGTCAATTGACCACTTAAATAGTAGAGGAAGTTACTTGTAGTGACATGGTGGTGTTTAAAACGATCGCTGATGTGGTCAAGTGGTGGTCAAGTAGTGGTCAAGCAATGGTCACATGGTCAAGTGACCACTTAAATTATAGAGGAAAGTGTGTCTTGTGATGTGGTGATGATCAAGAGGTGGTCAAGTAGTGGTCAAGGGGTGGTCAAGTGGTCATGGGGTGGTCGAGTGACCACTTAAATTATCGGGGAAAGTATGTGTAGTGAAACGGTTGTGGATAAAGTGGTAGATGACGTGTTCAAATACTGGTCAAGCAATGGTCAAGTACTGGTCAAGGTCGGGTGACCACTTAAATTGTCAGGAAAAGTACGTGTAGTGAAACGACGGAGGTTAAAGTGAGCGATGACGTAAGAGGTAGTCAAGTGGTTTAGGCACAACATAAAACAATAACAACAAAAATAATAATATACAAACTGGTAACATTTCACATGGCTTTTATTGGTAGACAACATCTATTAGGTTACAATTTCTAAAGCTTGCTCCATGTACCACCCAAATGATCAGAGGGCATTGGTTATGGTTTCTAAACAATATCAGACAGGGAAACTCTGCCAACTTGTAAATATAAAAGACGTGATACTGGGTATTGATTCACACAGAATTTTGTATCTGGCCTAACTATACCAGCTGAATTTAACAAAAATTCCTTTAAAAACCCCTTAAACCTTTGAAAAAAAACAAACGCCTCGGAAACGGGGACCCCCTTATTGGATCCCTTTAAAAAGGGTTGGGCAAGAGGGAAAAAAAGGGGAATGAAATGGTGGCTGGGGAACCTTGGGTTGTCCTTCAAAAATGCCCAAAAATTTGGGGTATCAAGGCTGCCAATTTTAAAATGAACCCGGGGGTTAAAATCGGGAAAAACAATTCCAGTAAGGGTGGGCTGAGAATCCGGTTGGGTTAAAAAAAAGCCCTTTTCGGGGAAAAAAACCCCAGGGGTCGTTGAATAAGCTTTTTGGTTCCCTTTTTTTCCCAAATAAATGTTTTTTAACCGGGAAAAGCAGCGGGGAAAGGGGAAATTTCACTCTATTTTTGATATTTGTTGGTTGTTGATTTGGCTTTTACCGGTAAGGCCTTTTGGGGGTTTTCCTTTTTTTGGATTTGATTTTCATTTTTAGTTTTTCATGTGGGGTTTTCAAAATGTTAAATATGTTTTTAAATTCCCCTGTTAACAAAATGGAAGGGGAAAAACCAACTGCCCGTTATTGGTTTACCGCCCCGAAAAATTTTGGTTGACGGTTTTTGGGTTTTTGTTAAAAAACAAACCCCAACTTTAAAAATATTTTGTTGGGTTAGTTGACCTTTGGACGTTTCCCATAATTTTCCCGTTCCTTTTGGTGGTTCTTTTTTCTCTTGGCGGTTTTTTTGGGTCTTGGGTTAAAGTTGTAAAATATTTTTAAAAATTTGTTTTAAACAAGCGAAATTACCCCATGCTATATAAAAAAAATTTAAATTTTTTAAAATTTCTTCCCATTGTTATCGTTTATATTTTTGTTTATATGACGTCATGAGTAATATCGCTTGTGTGAGCATATATTTTCATAATTCCCAGACTAAGGGGGATAACTAATTCGATCTTTTCCTGGTTAAGCTGCCGCTACTTCTTCCAGAGGGGTTTAATAAGTCAAGCCTGCGGTAGCTTCCATTCAACGGAAGTTCATTTTCTCAACTTTAGCGCATGGGTAAGAATAGCTGTCCACAGGCAGTGTTAGTAATTGACCACTCAGGTTGAAATTCTAGCCAATTTCTGCCTTTTCACTAAAACTAGGCCTTAGCAAAACATGAACTGTCGAAGACATGAACTTTCACAACAAAATTTATGCTGAGGGCGTGAACTTACACAAATCTTATGCTGAAGAAATGAATTTACAAAATATGAACTGCCAAAGACATGAACTTACCTACACACACAAATATTTTTTTAATGACAATATGGGGAACACTTCTGTATGACTTGCGGGATACATTTGTATTTTATAAGGGCTACTTATCTATGTGGTGAGGAGGCCGTGAAATCACAAGTGGACACCTTTGTGCACGCAGTTGGGACAGTTTGTAAGAGTAAGTGGTAATTTGGGCGAGACTGTCGACAATTTGTAATAACAAGTGGAAATTTTGTGAGCCCGTGTGGGGAAGTTGTTAGAGTCAGTGGGTAAGTTGATAGGGCGAGTCGATAATATGAGAGAGTCGGTGGACATTTTGTTGGGGGAAAGGGACAGTTGTTATGATAAGTGTGTGAGTTGATAGGATAGGTCGACCGATTGTAATAGCAAGAGGATAGATTGTTTGAGCCAGTGAGCAAGTTTGTAAGAACAAGTGGCCAAGTTGTGTTAACAAATGTTGGTATGTTTTTATAGGTTTGACCACGCTATTTCTTTACTTGACCAATATTCTTCCTATTTGGGTAACAAGTTGTTCCTACTTTTCATGAGTTTGGTTGAGAAATTTCTGTATTTGGCCGACATTGTTCGCGTTTGGTTGACATATTTTCCTACTTTTTATAATTTTGTATGAGATATTTCGTTACGTGTACCATATTTTCCCCTTTTGATTAACACATTTTCCTACGTTTCATAAGTTTGGTTGCCATATTTATAAATTGGGTTGAGTTATTTCTGTATTTGGTCGACATTTTCCCCTCGTTTTTTTATAAATATGGTTAAGATGTTTCTGTATTTGGTCTAACTGTACCCCATTTGGTTAACAAATTTTCCAACTTTTTATAAGTCTGGACGAGATATTTCTCTCTTTGGGTGATATTTTTTTCATATTTGGCTTTCAAATTTTCCTACTTGGCCAATACTTTTCCTATCTGGCTAACAACTTTTCCTAGTTTGCATATGTGTGACCGAACTATTTCTGCATTTGTCCGACATTTTTTACATTTGGCTAACAGATTTTCCTACTTGAACAAGGTTTTTTTTTTCCCTTTTGGCTAACAAAGTTTCCTAGTTTTCATAAGTTTGAGCGATGTATTTCGTTACTTGGTCATTATTTTTCCTCTTTCAGTAACACATGTCCCTAGTTGGTCAATATATTTCCCCGTTTAGTTATCAATTTTCCTATTTTTCATGTTTGGTTGAGATATTTCTGTATTTGGCCTAACTTTTTCCCATTTGGCAAATAGTTCTCCTATTTTTTATAAGTCTGGCCGAGATATTCCTCTCTTTGGGTGATATTTTTTTACATTTTGCTATCAAATTTTCCTACTCGGGTAATATTTTTACTATTTGGCTAACAAATGTTTCCTAATTTTAATAAGTGCGAACGAGGTATTTCTGTATTTGGCCGACATTTTTTACATTTGGCTAACAGATTTTCCTACTTGACGTAGGTTTTGTTTCTCGTTGGCTAACAAAGTTTCCTAGTTTTCATAAGTTTGGTTGATATGTTACTATATTTGGTCTAACTTTTTCTCATTTGGTTGAGAATTTTCCTTCTTTTTATAAGTTTGGATGAGATATTTCTCTCTTTGGCTGATATTTTTTCACCTTTGGCTATCACATTTTCTTACTTGGTTAATACTTTTCGTATCTGGCTAACAACCTTTCCTTGTTTGCATATGTGTGGCCGAACTATTTCGGCATTTGGCCGACATTTTTCACATTTGGCTAACAGATTTTCCTACTTGACCAAGGTTTCTTCCATTTGGCTAACAAAGTTTCCTAGTTTTCATAAGTTTGATCGATGTATTTCGTTACTTGGTCATTATTTTTTCTCTTTGAGTAACACATTTCCCTAATTGGTCAATATATTTCCCGTTTGGTTATCAATTTTCCTATTTTTTATATGTTTGGTTGAGATATTTCTGTCTTTGGCCTAACTTTTTCCCATTTGGCAAATAGTTCTCCTACTTTTTATAATTCTGGCCGAGATATTCCTCTCTTTGGGTGATATTTTTCAGAATTGGCTATCAAGTTTTCCTACTTGGGCAATATTTTTACTATTTGGCTAACAAATTTTCCTAATTTTAATAAGTGTGGACGAGGTATTTCTGTATTTGGCTGACATTTTTTCACATTTGGTTGACAGATTTTCCTACTTGACCTAGGTTTTTCCCTTCGTTTGTTTAACAAAGTTTCCCTACTTTTCATTAGTTTGAGTTAGACATTTTTGTATTTGGTCTAACTTTTTCCCATTTGGTTGACATATTATCCTAATGTTTATAAGTTGGGTCGAGCTATTCCTCTCTTGCTATTTGTTTTACATTTGGGTATCACATTTTCCTACTTTCACATTTTGGTTAACAAAGTTTAGCTTTTCTTTAGGTACCTTATTTAGTGTTTGTGTCAGCTTCTAGTGTTCGTGTCAGCGATTTTTCATTGGTTGTTTCAGTTTTCATTGTGTGTGTGTGTGTGTGTGTGTGTGTGTGTGTGTGTGTGTTATTTTGTCGTGTCATTTTTATTATTATGTTTTTAGTCACTGTTGTATTTGTCTTTGTATGTGCTACATTTTAACGATTATGTCATTTTTTTAAAATTGTTTTTGTCAGTTTTCATTGTTTGGGCCGGTGCCTTATTATCCTATATGTTTATTTGAGTGAGTAATTTGAGGACTTAGTGACCACGTATTTGTCGAGGGTGATGGAACGGACAGTCGATGACCTCATAAGTTGTGTACGTTAGGCTATATTCGACGCCATTTTGCCTTGTCATTGCCGTGTCGTTGCTTGGCCATAATGGTCATGCACCATTGATGGACTCCGTCTGGAGAAGAGAGTTATCGATATCTCACAATGAGTCTTTTTCGCGGCACTGAAGACACTATCAATAACTTAGCGACCATGATAGAGTGGAGATTATGACGTTATCGTCTCTTACAGCTACAAAAGACATATAGTATTTCAACAACACATTACACAGCATACAACACAAACTAGTTTTGAACTACATAGTACACAAGATACCACAACTTACAGTAATACATAGGACACGTTATACTGGCATAGTACAGAATTTCTACGCCACTTGTGTGGAACAAACAACATCAAAACTCTTTTGTAACTCAATCACCCATTGGTTGAATACAAACCCACCAATCAGATTTTGTGTTAGAAAACTAGCACCCTCAACTACTATTTTCGTATATACAACTCCCACTCACGCACAGCACAGACAAGTTGGTGAGGAAACGAATGCGTAGTCATTTGAGTGCTCACAATAAACGAGGAAGGGTGTGTTTTGAAGTTGATTCAAAATAATTTCAACAGCTTTTCTAATTCATCGGAAGTTAACAATCGTGTCTGCTAATATATATATATATATATATATATATATATATATATATATATATATATATATATATATATATATATATATATATATATATATATCCCCCTGCATGTGCGAGTACTCTTTCGCTTTGTTCAACATACACAGCACTAATTGTACAAGGAATTGACTAGCTTCTTATTCAAATGTATAACCAAAGACATTAAAATTATTACCCGACCGGAATTGCTGCCTTCATCTGAAAATATTTCATCTGCTATATTCACAAAGACAGTGTATGCTTCATCTGTTGAAATATTATTGTCTACAACAGAGTCAACACAACGGCTCATGTCTACGGATAAGATAGTCGAATAATATTCTCGTCTTACAAGTTGGTTCTTAGTTATATGACTGGATAACGGAAAAACAAATACTTCGGTCATTTTACAAACTATGTGTTGTATCGAGAATGTTAGCTATGCAGAAGAATACATGTACTCTCTGTAATAAAAACTTCACACGTCCTGATGGTTTGTTACGACATATTGCGACTTCTCATTATGGGGATGTTTTTAATTGTGCTTATTGTGATTGTATTTACAAGAGATACGATAATTTACGGAGACATATGAAGACCGAGCATGAAACAACAACAACTAACAATGACCAAGATGCAACTCGCAAGAGAAGAAGAGAACCGACCACAGACGAACAACCTACTGGTAAACGTCGGAAGTCAACTAACCAACAAGTATCAAATGATGGAGAGTCGTATTTTACAAACACTCAGATACCGTCAGCTAGCTTTTCGGCGGTTAACAATAACGAGTCAGTAGGTAGTCCGTTGCCGATAGTTACAGACACTCAAACAGCATCATCTATTACCTTACTGACCGCAAATGAGGAAATATCATCACACATGAAATCGACTCAACAACAGTCAAACTCTAGTGCTTTACCGCCTGACGCACAATCAGCATCTGCATCAGCCTCATCATCATCAGCTAGTGAATGTCTTTCGCTACGAGTTTTACCCATGGATGTTAAAAACATTTATATTGAAAATTGGAACACGCTTAGATCACACAGACGGTGTGGTCGTTATTTGTCTGAATGGACTTTTTTTAACCAACCGGATTCTCATGCCACCATTGACTGGGGTTCCCGTTTATTCCCGATCTTCAACGCCCAGACCTCTCATTTTAAAATTGTCGTCAGCCTGCATACAATATTGAGGCATCGAGAGACACAAGTCCTACGCTTCTACCATGCATGTCCGAATAATTCGTCATTGTTCCCTACACTCTTTTTAGTATCCAATAGGTCTGATTTCGAGGCGTTTGTGGCAAAAGTGAATGCTGTAGATTTGTTAAATTCAGCTGGTATAGTTAGGCCAGATACAAAATTCTGTGTTGAATCAATACCCAGTATCACGTTTTATATTTACAAGTTGGCAGAGTTCCCTGTCTGATATTGTTTAGAAACCATAACCAATGCCCTCTGATCATTTGGGTGGTACATGGAGCAAGCTTTAGAAATTGTAACCTAATAGATGTTGTCTACCAATAAAAGCCATGTGAAATGTTACCAGTTTGTATATTATTATTTTTATTGTTATTGTTTTATGTTGTGCCTAAACCACTTGACTACCTATTACGTCATCGCTCACTTTAACCACCGTCGATTCACTACACGTACTTTTCCTGACAATTTAAGTGGTCACCCGACCTTGACCAGTACTTGACCATTGCTTGACCAGTATTTGAACACGTCATCTACCACTTTATCCACAACCGTTTCACTACACATACTTTCCCCGATAATTTAAGTGGTCACTCGACCACCCCTTGACCACTTGACCACCCCTTGACCACTACTTGACCACCTCTTGATCATCACCACATCACAAGACACACTTTCCTCTATAATTTAAGTGGTCACTTGACCATGTGACCACTGCTTGACCACTACTTGACCACCACTTGACCACGTCAGCGATCGTTTTAAACACCACCATGTCACTACAAGTAACTTCCTCTACAATTTAAGTGGTCATTTGACCACTTGACCACCGCTTGACCACCACTTGACCACCTCTTGACCACTGCTTGACCACCTCATGATCATCACCATATAATTACAACTACTTTCAACTAAACTTTTCCACACTTGACCACCACTTGACCACTGCTTGACCACTAATTTACCACCCTTTAATCATCACCATATCATTACAACTACTTTCCACTAAAATTGTCCTCACTTGACCACTGCTTGACCACCACTTGACCACTACTTGACCACTTGACCACTGCTTGACCACGTCATCACACATATTAACCATCACCATATCTTTACAACTACTTTCCACTAAAATTTCGTCACTTGACCACCACTTTACCACTACTTGACCACTTGACCACTGCTTGACCACGTAATCGCACACTTTAACCACCACCACATCACTACACGTACTTTCCCCTTTAATTTAAGTGGTTACTCCACCACATGACCACCACTTGACCACCTCTTGACCATTACTTGACCACGTCATCACACACCCTTAACTATAAGCGGTCACTTACTATGTTCTTTTTTCTTATATATATATATATATATATATATATATATATATATATATATATATATATATATATATATATATATATATATATATATATATATATATATTTATTAACATTATTATATACCTTCTTTTGATCGTTTGTTTTCTTTATTGATGTTTCATGTCGTATTTTTTATGTCGTACCTATAATTACTTGACCACGCACGCCACCTATGATGAGTCACTAGACCACGTCACCTCTGATAAGTCACTTGACCCCGCCCACTTAAAATAATCATACCAGGAGTTATCGCCCTTTGAGGAGGAAAATCGATAAATGCTAAAATTAGATTTCAAATTGAGGTGGGAAATCGATAAATGGTTGATTTATATAGTCCTCCTCCTCCTCAAAATAGCACTGGCTTTCCTCCTTCTACACTACTCACATGGGCAGTTTATATGTTTCTACGTATATCCTATAACGATTAACAAACATGGAATACGTTACAGTCTTAACACTACAAACTCCAACAGTAGTACCAGCCAAAAGACTAACTATACCTATATAAAGCAGTCAATTATCTGGTTACAGTGGAGCACGAACACACCTAACGATGGAAGCAACTTACCATGAATCTATCAGGCATGTAACCTGAAACTCCGGCTGTCAGCATTAACAAAACAAGCAAAACCATGTTGAAGTTTCTGACAACCCTTTTCAAGCTCCAACAGCAAACGTGACTGAAGCCTGGATAAATAATAATGGTTATGAATGCGTAGCCCACCAATGATAATTGCAGCTGTGAATTGTATTTTAAATACCTGCGTGGATTTAGTATGTGGTGTTCCGTCGTAATAAACATGGCGGTTGGACAGCTATCTATGAACATAAACCACTTGTACTTGAATAAATCAATAGTAATAATTGCAGTAGATAGATAATTAAAGCACTCGTTAACCTGCTCGAATTTGTGGATGTAAAATTCTCGATGTAAACTGCCTATGGGGTTGACCCACTCACATTAAGCATACCGCTCAACAACCCTGTTTACTGACATCTCTAAGTCTGCAGCCAAACGTTCTCTGTCTCTTCTCTGTCTGTACACCAGCACATCATCTGCAAATGTCAAAAGTCTACCAACACCTGGTGACTCAATAGCTGCGACTTTACTGGTGTATAAATTAAAGAGCACCGTGGACATGACAGATCCCTGTGGCATCCCAGGTGTAATAGTACAAGGGTCAGAAGTCTAGGTACCCATGCGCAGTGCAACCGTACGCTCATAAAAGACTGTCGCAACCCATCCGACAAGGAAAGGGCAGATCTTCATGTCCTATATAATGTATATCAGTTTTCCCTATTAACAGTGCACCTCACCTTCTGGGGAACTCACTCTGACTTCAGAGATAATTGTAATTTATGTCCCAAAGTCAAGGACGACATGTCAACATTATAGTCCAGCTGTTCGGTGAAGGGGTTGCACCGCTTACCTCGGCATCAGCAAGATGAATGTTTAAGAATGTTGGCCATGTAGACCTGCTTGCAGGGTTATGAATCCGCATCCATTCAGTCTGGAGTGATCTTGACCTGGTTTTGGGAGTGGGACCTGGTAGCTGTGCAGCCAATCATGGGGTAATTCCGCCGTATTCATGCTTATGCTTAGGTTATAGCAGCACTGGATTTTATTAGAAAGCAGCAAGTCAAATGGTTTGGCAATGCATGTAGGTTACCAATCAACAGCATACCACAACAAGCAATGATGTACAGACCAGATGGAAACAAAGGAAGAGGCCTACCACGTAAACGTTAGACGGAGGGAATAGCAGATTCCATGGGAATATCGATACATGAAGCCCATAATCGGGCACTTTCACGATGTTTGTACTTCACCTCGACACCGCAAGGTAAAAGAGGAACATGATGAGATGAGATGAGATGAGATGAGATCATGCTTAGGTTGAAACAAACAGCCATTTCCTACAAGTCCTCTCACGTGATATTCTTAATTTCATTCTTAAACAGCCACATCTCCAATATAAGCCAAATACAGTGTCCAGCATGTACCCTGTGCGGTATAATGAAGCACACACACCCAGGGTAAAATAAGAATGATGCTGTCGAACCATGTTCATTCATCATCATCAAGTGCCCTGCCAGCTGGCGTAGGCGTTCATGGCTATCCACAGATCTCGGTCTTTGGTTTTCTGGATCAACTCTGATGATGATATTCCTCCGTGCCACAGTCTCAATCCATCCAGCATCACTTCTCTTGGTCTGCCTCTGCCTCTCTTCCCATCGATCTTTCCAGTTCCCACGATGTTCTCCAATGCCTCTCTTCTCATTACATGACCAAAGAAAGTTGTTTGTCTCTTTCTTATTGTTGTATATAGTGTTCTAGTTTCATTAGCCTGTTTCAGGCAGTTGTCGTTAGTTGCTCTGGCAGTCCAAGGAATTCTCAACATTCGTCTCAGGAACCACATCTCTGTTGCTTCTAATTTCTTCGTAATTTGTTCATTTACATTCCAAGATTCACTTCCATACAGCAAAGCTGGTTCTGCATAGCATTTCAGCACTCTCTTTCTTACACTCAGTGATAGTGACCTATTGCACAAGATACTCTTCATTTTCTTAAATGCGGCCTTTGCCTGTCCTATTCTGCTCTTAATCTCTGTTGTGCATCTTCCATCTGATGTTATAAATGCCCCTAGGTGTCTAAAATTATTCACTTGGTTAAGAATTGTTCCTTCTATTTCTATGGCACATTTTGGTGTCACCATTTTCTTTGATATCATCATTGTTACTGTTTTCTTGATATTCAAGGAGAGTCCTTTTCTTGCACTCTCTACAGTGTCCAACAATTGTTGTAGGTCTGTTGACTTTCTGCCACCAATACTGTGTCATCTGCATGGCGTATATTATTTATATTATAACCCCCAACTAGTATTCCTGGCATCTCTTTGATCTCTCTCATTATTACTTCACTATATAGGGAGAAGAGAGCTGGTGACAAGACACATTCCTGTCGTTCTCCTAACTTTATGTGTTCGTAACTACCCTCTTTATTTCCAATTTTAATTGCTGCTACTTGGTTCCAGTAAATATTCTTTATTATTCTTAAATCTTTCCCATCAATGTTGATATCTTCCAACATTGTAATCAGCTCATCATGTTTTACTTTATTAAATGCCTTAGTATAATCTATGAAGCATACATATATGTCTTTCTGTTTCTCTATTGACCATTCTATTAGTGTCCGTAATGTATATATTGCATTGTTTGTGCCCTTTCCCTCCCAAACCAAAATTTTCCCTTTTTTTTTCCCGGTTTTTTTTTTCAAAAAAAATTTTTTTTTAAAAATTTCCCAATTTTTTTTTTTTTTCTTTTTCCCGGGGTTTTC
>JACEFZ010021044.1:0-10000 GCA_014155875.1 Cepaea nemoralis
ACTTCTGACAACATTTCACGCCGTTCGTTTGTCTTGTGTCGTGACAGGGGTAACATGTTTATACTTTTAATAAATATATTGCAGATTATCACAAAATGATTACATAATCTGAATATCACTCAGTAATGCGCTCGCTCGCTCACACCATAGCATCTCAGTTCACACAAACTAGCGCACACGCAGTATCGTAACAATAACGCTTTCAATGCGATCAAACAATTGTAGCGCTTATTCACTTCTCATACAGTTCACTCGCTCTAGCCAACACACGGGCACATCCTCTCTCCTTCACAGTCCAGTCTCGTCTCCGCAAGTTTCGTCCTGGGTTTAACGTCACGTGGTCTCTGGCCACGTGCTATCTCAAGGTCCGTGTGTCGGCTCAGGCTAGTCGTGGTCTCTAGTGCGTCTTAAGAAAGTGATCTCGTTCTGTCTTGTAGTCAAGTGTGTAGGTGTAGTGTATTACAACATTCACACATAAAAATGACAAAATAACATGTGTTGCAAAAGACGAATACATATAACAATATGTGTTCTGTACAATATATATTATGTACAATAATCTGTATCTATAAAACAGAGTGTATGTGACTTTGTTTGTTTGTATTGGATGGGTTCGATAACGGTACATCCGATTGAGATGAAATTTTCTACACGTCTTCCTTTCATTCCTGTGCAACCGACAATAATAGTTTCATAGTGTAAAATCGTCTACTTATTTAATTACATTTACTTTTTCATTTTTCATTATATAAGTTCTATATAGCAGGGGGACTTCACTCTAGAAAAGTTATTTCAAGGGGCATAACTTTTAATAACATTTCTATGTACTTTATAGTCATATTGTTGGACTTACTTGCACTATTTTTAAACTCTTTGTCTATAGTTATTTTCAGGCATATGAGTTATAATAAATAATGATATAATCTTTAAGGCATTTTCAAAGTTTGCATAAAAATAATGCATAATGCACAACATTTTAACCCATCATTTTCTGCTTACAGAACTTATCAACTGTCATGTCGGTGATTAATTAAGGGTCATCAAACGAGTCAAGACCCATCTCACCAACGACCAGATCAGGGAGATGCTAACAAGGGAGAACCGTAAGACCAAGATCACCAGCGCTGAGCGGATCATTGGGAAAAACAACATACCCTCCACTAGTTGTCGTCGTAACATCGGAGGGCCGACTGATCCCTCAATACATTACATGGGACAAGAAAGACCAAGTACCAGAGCCCTACATACCGAGAGTGCTGCAGTGTTCCAAGTGCCAGAAGTTTTGGCACACCCGTGCCACCTGCAAGAGTGATGTGGAGGTATGTAGGTACTGCTCTGGTCCCCATCAATATAGTCAGTGCCAGCATGCCAAGAACGACTCGGACTTCAGGAGGCCGAACACCAACAGAAAGTGCGCCAACTGCCTCGGCAACCACGGCGCCAGGTACCTCGGCTGCCCCTACCACCAAGACAGCAAAGAAGCTATGAAAATCGCCATCAAGTCTAACTTGCCATATAAGGAGGCCAGGAGGCAGTACGAGGCGACCAACCGACTATCCAAAAGCGACAAAGCACAACTGGAAGGCCAACTGAAGGACCTGAGAACACAGTTCAAAAGCATGGAGGAAGATAAAGACAAGACGCAAGAAACCCAGATAACGGCAGTTCAGCGCATACTGGACGAACTGAAGCAAGTCCAGCAGAAGATAGAGCAGGATGTCACTCGAATGGCCGCCATAAAAGCTGAAACTGACGAAACTCTATCGAGAATTCAAGAAGAAAGAGCAAAAACAGAAGAAACGCTGAAACAAATCCAGGAAGAAAGAGACCAGATAGAACTACTCAAGTCACAGAAAGAACCAGATGATGCAAAGATCCAAACAGAAGACGAAGCACAAGAAGAAGAAATTGAAATCGAACTGGATGAGAACGGATACCCAGACCAAGAGCAATTCTGTAGGGCACTTGCGAATCGCCGCTCCACACCAAGATCGAACCATCGAGACGACAGACGAACGGGAAGGTTCGAAGACAACCCAAGACGGGGAAGGAGGAGGAACCAAAGGTGGAACGACGAGTGGTAGACTCCCTGAAGGAAACAACACCATATGACGGGGTGGGTACACAATAACTCCAGGCCTCAACAAGTGCGCGACTCTGCCCAGACATGTAACACTTTATCAAGACAGGAACGAACAAAATCAGCCAACCAGAAACCAGGAAGCTGAAAACAAGCAGCCCGATCTACGAACGAATCAAAACAAGTCACACAATAAAGGACCCAACTATAACCAAGCCGATTGTAGGCAGTTGAACGGGACCATTCGTAACTAGAACGGAACGGAACGGTAATTAAGCGGCAAAAACAGTTTTCATTTAAAATAATGAATGGTGTGTGGAAGGACATTCTTTTAAGTTACTGTGCGCCAGGAGCTGGGCGAAACCACGCCGGGTCAGATAGATAGACAGACAGACAGATAGTCAGGGAACGGAAGCTTATTTGACTACTTATATGAATGAATTAAATGACATGCTCCCCACCAGGGACTGGGTGAAGCCGGGCCGGGTCAGACAGACAGACAGATAAACAGACAGTCGGGAACGGGAGAGCTTATATGACTACGTATATGAATTAAATGAGATGCTCCCCACCAGGGACTGGGTGAAGCCGGGCCGGGACAGACAGACAGACAGATAGACAGACAAACAGATAGTCGGGAACGGGAGAGGTTATATGACTACGTATATGAATTAAATGAGATGCTCCCCACCAGGGACTGGGTGAAGCCGGGTCAGACAGACAGACAGATAGACAGACAGACAGATAGTCGGGAACGGGAGAGCTTATATGACTACTTATATGAATTAAATGAGATGCTCCCCACCAGGGACTGGGTGAAGCCGGGCCGGGTCAGCCAGACAGACAGACAGACAAACAAGCAGACAGACAGACTGATAGATAGATAGATCCCCTCCAGGGCCTGGGCGAAGCCGGGCTGGGTCAGCTAGTACAATATATAACATAAAGTCAAATGTGCACAGCATTCTGTACATTATCTTTCATTCCCAAATTTTAATGCATTCGTACTGTCTTTCGTTCCTCTTTCGTACTCTTGCATTCAATGTGTATCATCTTATTAAAAATATAATTAAAGTTGAGGTAATTAAGTTTTAAGTGTTTCGTTTGTTAAACGATTTAGGTTTTAACAATTAACGTTAGGGAAAAGTATGTCTATTTAACAACAATTGTAAGAGAAAAAATGCTGAACGCTTAGTTGTAATTTTCAACTCTTAAAATAATTAAGTGTTTTAGATATGTACACTGTTTATAGCTCAACCCATAATCGTGGAATTTACATAATGTTACATAACATTGGCACCTTGCCGTCTTGACAGACCATAGTTTGTGCTTTAAAAAGGCATAATAACATTTACCTATGGCGGTAGCGAATGTGACTGATAAGGCCAATTTGCGCTGTAAATGTCCGTTCACAGTGGGTGCATGTGAACATGTCGTCGTTTCCACCATCATGCACAACCTTGCGTCTCACACGCTCGGTGTGTGACTTATCTGCAATCATTTTCTCCTTTGTCTTTATTCCATTTCTAATGTTTGCCCTCCATGCAACACGTACAGCGGCGACTTGCTACCAATGTGCATTATCAATGCCTATTATCAATGCCAATTAACCTATTTCAGCAATGGCCAGGGACGACCAGAAAGGCCAGATTCATTGTAAAATTCCGACCCGGTGCAGATTCGAACTCATGTCCACCGAGCCAATAGGCGAGCATCTAGCCACTACGCTAGCTAGGCTTCCGTGTCGAAAGCGTACTTACAATTGAAAAAGTTAAGCTTTCTTGCGTATAGTGGAACATTCTAACGAAATATTTGTGTCCATTGATTTGAGAGGGCGATGTTGTTGCTTACAAAAGGGGAACAATCTAATACAGATGAATGATTCTATTGTTCCAAGAGAAATAACTCACACACTATTAGAAACGTTTGTTTGAAGGTTCTGTCAATAAAAACTTAACATTTGAAGAGAATAACCAGAAGTACTATTTATATGCAACGTTTGAATGCAAACCGCATTAATATCTGCGAGGAATTAAAGTATGTAATGGCTTTAAGTTAGATTCATGCCAATTTTATAACCCATTTTGCTATTTCACATATATATAACATTATTACATTCAATTATACTTGCTTGTGGCATAAAATGTCTTTTTCCATTCAGAAAAAAAAATATCTTGTGCCATCATATACGAATGTCAATGAATAGTGAGAGCCCTTCACCATAAGATCCGGAGTACGACAAGGTTATGTCCTGTCCCCTCTCTTGTATGTAACACATACAGACAACATATGTAAAGAAACCAGTCAAACAGAGACCGTAAGAACACCGCATGACGAAAACACAGAAGAAGAACCGTCTCAATGGCGTCACTGGGGTTGGTGTCACCCAGTGCGGTAAACTCTTGGTGTCACCCCTCTAGACTTTCACCATGGTCTTCTTCCGAGTGTTCCTGTACCATATATAATCGCATATAGTAATGTTTGTAAAATAAGTCAAAAAGTTAATAAGGACATAAGAAAGAAAACAAATTGAACAATATAACTTCAATACTTCAGGTAACACATAAATAAAGAACTTCGACAAACTCGGACAAAGTTAAATTTTTGTTATTTTGCTATGTCTGCTTTGTCAAATTTGCTATTTTTTTATTTTGGTGTCACCCCTTGATGGTGTCACCCGGTGCGGCCCGCACCCCCGCACCCCCCTAGTGACGCCCCTGAATCATCTGCAAATCTAACCATTAGAGAACTTCTGTTTGCTGACGACCAAGCACTAATAGCAAATTCAGAAGCTGAATTACAAGACCACATGAACAGTCTAAACGAAATCCATCCATCCATCATGTGCCATGCCGGTAAGCGTGGGCGGTCATGTTCTGCCATCTCACTCGATCACCAGAGTCGTGGATCAGCTCCGTGTTTCTGTCTCGACCATGCCACAAGACCAAGCCATCCAGGTACTTGCTTCTAGGTCTTCCCCTTGGTCTGTTCCCCTTGATCTTGCCAGTTGTCACCAAATTCTCCAATCCATTTCTTCTCATAACATGCCCAAAAAATTTTGACTGTCTACGTCTAATTTCTCTAATCAATTTACGATCTTCATTTGTTTCTTGAAGGACTTGTTCATTGGTCTTTCTGGCTGTCCATGGTATTCTTTGCATTTTCCTCAGAAACCACATCTCTACAGCCATCAGATATTTTTCAGCCTGACTGCTCATTGTCCACGCTTCACATCCATACAAAAGCACAGGTTCAATGTAGCATCTCAACACTCCCCCTCTCGTTTCAATTGACATCTTTCCATTGGTCAATATGCCCTTCATCTTGCTAAAGGCTACTTTTGCCTGGCGATTCCTGCTCCAATCTCTTCAAGGCACCCCCCCCCCCCCCCCCATCAGATGCCACTACCGCCTCGAGACAATTGTACCTGCTCACTTGTTGAAGAATATTCCCATTTACTTGTATATTACATTGTGGTAAAATGCGTAGGGAATAAAAAAAATGAAAATTAGCACACGTAAAACACAGGTAATGATAATAACTAAAGAAGAAAAAGCAGCAAAGATTCACCTAAACGAACATCCTTTGAAAGAAGGTAAAGAGTTTCAAGTACCTAGGAAGTATAATATCATCAAATGGCAAATCAGAAGACGAGATCGAATATATATTCAATAAGGCAAACCAACTCATTGGGCAAATGGCACCAATACTAAAGAACAAACATGTATCAATAACAACTAAGAAAGCACTTTACAACACAATCTTCCTACCAACTCCATGTTACCAATGCCAAACCTGGACAATAACAGAAAAAGAGAAAAGAAAAATCACAACAACAGAAATGAGATTCCTGAGAAGAATACTCAATGTATCAAGAAAAGATACGATCAGAAGTGAATAAATCAGGACTAAAGTGGGGGTTATAGCTGCATTAGATTTTATTAGAAAGCAGCAAGTTAAATGGTTTGGCCATGCAAGTAGATTACCAACTACCAGTATACCACAACAAGCAATGATGTGCAGACCAGATGGAAACAGAGGACAGAGGCCGACCTCGTAAACGATGGACGCAGGGAATAACGGAGTCCATGGGAATATCGATACATGAAGCCCATAAGCGGGCACTCTCACGATGTTTATACTTCACCTCGACACCGCAAGATACAAGAGGAACATGATCAGATGAGAGACATACGAAGCAAAAGACAGTTGGCAATGGCGAGCAAAGCGGCGAAACAAATATCCAACTCTGCTGTGGACTGGGCAAGATTTGCAGCGGTTATTCCAAAAGCTCAAGTTGTCACTTTAAGAATATAAAGACTAAACATGATACTTTTCGTAACAAGGTTCACCAGCTGCCAGAAAATCTGCCAAAGATAGATTTTGTTGGCTACAAGTCGATGCTTCCTGGCCCCTTAATGGCTGATCGCTTCCAGAAGGCTTATGAAGCGCCTAGTGTCTCTTAACCAGTAGACAAGGATCACGTGATACAGAAGGTTGAGAAAGAAAGAGAGGAGCAGGACAAGGCCCTCAGATAGTACGTGGCTACTATCCAGAAGGAAATTGATGGCAACAGGACAAGTACATACACGATCGACACATTGCTCCAGTACCAGGACCTGACGATGGAGTCGTATAATTACTACTTCCCGGAGTCAGCCTTTGACCCCAAGCGATCCACCATCTGGCCACACCATGAGGAGGATCAGCCCTATGTCATGAAAGAAGGTCGTCACTAAATATTGCTGCAGAAACAATTCTGCCTGGCGTGTTTAGTGTGGTAGATGTGCGCTGCACACACTTAGTGTCTGTATATTTTAGAAGTAAGCAGTTTAACAGTAACATGTTCCACTTGATAGGGAGTTCATTTTGACATTCTCTGCTTGAAACAGAGCGGGCAGTTTGGATTAGAAATGCTATTTGTCTATGCTTCATTTTACGCTGTGCTTTTATTTGTTTAAAAGTAATTCAACAATAGAGAATGTTTAACAGTTTGTTAATATTTTTTTTTTATTGAAAGCGCTTTTGGAAATCAAAGTGTGGCTAAATATTACATTTCTAAAGATGAAAAAGATTTCAGTTATGAAATAAAATATCTTATACTGGTTATTAGTAAATGCCTACTCAGTAACTAGTTATCTGAGTGTTTGTATTAATCCAGTAAATAAATCTGTAATTACACGGGGGAAAAAAAAACAGATGTTTACAAAGCAATCATGATAAATTTCATTCCTTACTACACGCAAAATCATAACTAAAATAAATAAATTTAGAGTAGGAACATGGAATGTTAGGACATGCTTGCTTGCGTTCACTGGCTGCGAAGTCCTGTATCTCGGATGAAGACATCCTGTTGTCCAACATCAGTGTGATGTCATACTGGACTGAGGTTTAGGACATTAAATGAGATAGGAAAATTGAACAATGTTCAAAGAGAGATGTATAGCATGAACATGAATATACTAGGCGTAAGTGAGATGAGATGGAAGGGATCGGGCAAAATTATAGCTGACAACCATACAATAATCTATTCTGGAGGGGATACACATGAAAAAGGTGTAGGTTATGGCATGGAATCTATCTTTGGCAGATTTTCTGGCAGTTGGTGAACTTTGTTAAGAAAAGTATCATGTTTAGTCTTTATATTCTTAAAGTGACAACTTGAGCTTTTGGTATAACCGCTGCAAATCTTGCCCAATCCATAGCAGAGCTGGATATTTGTTTCGCCGCTTTGCTTGCCATTGCCAACTGTTATTTGTTTCATATATCTCTCATCTGATCATGTTCCTCTTGTACCTTGCGGTGTCGAGGTGAAGTATAAACATCGTGGGAGTGCCCGCTTATGGGCTTCATGTATCGATATTCCCATGGACTCCGTTATTCCCTGCGTCCATCGTTTACGAGGTCGGCCTCTTCGTCTTTTTCCCTCTGGTCTGTACATCATTGCTTGTTGTGGTATACTGTTAGTTGGTAATCTACTTGCATGGCCAAACCATTTGACTTGCTACTTTCTAATAAAGTCTAATGCAGCTATAACCCCCACTTTAGTCTTGATTTATTCATTTCTGATCGTATCTCTTCTTGATACATTGAGTATTCTTCTCAGGAATCTCATTTCTGTTGTTGTGATGTTTATTTTTCTCTTTTTCTGCTATTGTCCAGGTTTGGCATTGGTAACATGGAGGTGGTAGGAAGATTGTGTTGTAAAGTGCTTTCTTAGTAGTTATTGATACATGTTTGTTCTTTAGTATTGGTGCCATTTGCCCAATGAGTTGGTTTGACTTATGGCATCTATATTCGATCTCGTCTTCTGATTTGCCATTTGATGATATTATACTTCCTAGGTACTTGAAACTCTTTACTTGTTTCAAGGGATGTTCGTTTAGGTGAATCTTTGCTGCTTTTTCTTCTTTAGTTATGGTCATTACCTGTGTTTTACGTGTGCTAATTTTCATTTTTTTCCCCCTACGCATTTTGTTTAGACTGTTCATGTGGTTTTGTAATTCAGCTTCTGATTTTGCTATTAGTGCTTGGTCGTCAGCAAACAGAAGTTCTCTAATGGTTAGATTTGCAGATGGTTCTTCTTCTGTTTGACTGGTTTCTTTACATATGTTGTCTATATATGTTATAAACAAGAGTAGGGACAGGACACAACCTTGTCGTACTCCGGATCTTATGGTGAGGGGCACTATACATTCACATTCGTATATGATAGCATAAGATATCTTCTTTTTCTTCTGAATGAAAAAGATATATCTTATGCCAGAAGAAATTATTATTGAATGTAATAATGTTATGTATAAGTGAAATAACAAAATGGGTTATAAAATTGGCATGCATCTAACTTAAAGCCAGTACATACTTTAATTCCTCGCGGATATTAATGCCTTTTGCATTCAAACGTTGCATATAAATAGTACTTCTGGATATTCTCTTCAAACATTAAGTCTCTATTGTTAGAACCTTCAAAACAAACGTTTCTAGTAATAGTGTGTGAGTTATTTCTCTTGGAACAATAGAATCATTCATCTGTATTAGATTGTTCCCCTTTTGAAAATTACAAAAATCGCTCTCTCAAAACATGGACACAAATATTTCGTTAGAATGTTGCACTATACGCAAGAAAGCTAGAAAGCTTGTCATTTTCAATTGTAAATACGCTTTCGACACGGAAGCCGAGCTAGCGTAGTGGCTACGCAAGGCTGCCCAACAGATGCAGCAGGTACAGTGGATGTCATGGGAAGCTGTAGTGCAGAGATCCATTACGTGGAATGAGATCTGGCGCATGACACCACTTCGTCTTATTTTAGTCGTCCGATCTCTTTACAATGTCCTGCCATCAGCTGACAACTTGGTCAAGTGGGAGAAAACCACCAACCCGTTCTGTCTTCTCTGTACAAAAGTCCAAATAGTCCAGACAGCTGAACACGTGCTGTCTGGCTGTAAGGTCGCCCTGACCCAAGTCTTAGGCGGGAGGAGTACACCGTCAGGATATTCGCCATCGAGGTACGCGGCAGAGGTCTAATCTCCCACTCCGTGTTTGACGTGCTGAAGTGAAAGGGCATGAAAGGACAAGCAAGAACTCGGGCCCAGAAACAACTGTGTGAGGCAGCCGAAAAGGCATCGTGCTGGTTATGGAACTGCCGAAGCCTAGAGTGGAATGAGTCTCGAAACTAGAATAGTTAGAAGAGGTACCAATAATCTCTCAACCAAGACCACGAACATACAACGTCTCGTACCTGATCTTTGGCCTTTCCTCCGAACGTGAGTGGTGAATCTGATTGCAGTCAAATCATGTAAATGTCGGCCGAAGGCCAACCTCCCGTGGGTCGCACTCAGTCAGCGGCAGAGACCAAGAGGTGGGCCCAAAACGGAAAGGAAGAACCGGCTTCCTAGTATGGTGCGGCTCCGTGAACTGGG
>JACEFZ010021044.1:15000-70000 GCA_014155875.1 Cepaea nemoralis
TGTCGATCCCAAATACACAAAATCGTGGACGACCTTCAATTCGTAATTAGAGATTTTGATTGACGGAGGCGCATCGGCATCTTGTTCCATCACCTGTGTTTTATTTAGGCTAATGGTGAGCCCAAAGTCGTTGCAGGCAGCTGCAAAACGATCTATGAGCCTTTGGAGATCTTCTGCTGTATGAGTAGTCAGTGCTGCATCATCTGCAAAAAGTAGTTCTCTTAAGCATCTTGATCTTATTTTGGTCTTTGCCTTGAGTCTTGATGGGTTAAAACGTTTGCCATCAGATCTTATGTGGAGGTGGCCCAAATGTTTGCCTTAAGAGAACAGCAAAGAAGATACCAAAGAGTGTAGGAGCAAGCACGCATCCCTGCTTTACTCCGCTGCTGATGCTGAATGACTGGGATGTTGAGCCGTCAAATAAAATGGTCCCCTGCATGTTTTCGTGGAATGATTTCACGAGACTAAGAAGGGTGGGTGGACATCCAACCTTTTCAAGGACCTTAAAAAGGCCGCTTCTGCTCACGAGGTCGATGAAGGCAATATATAATGGCTTCCTCTGTTCTCTGCACTTCTCTTGGAGCTGCCGGAGTGAGAAAATCATATCGATGGTGGACCTGTTGGGTCTAAATCCGCACTGCGATTCGGGGTAGATTCTTTCAGCAAGAATGTGTAATCTTTTAAGGATTACTCTGGCAAAAATCTTGCCTGTAATGCTGAGAAGGGAAATGCCGCGATAGTTGTTGCAGTCGCTTCTGTCGCCTTTGTTTTTATAAAGGGTAACGATGTTTGCGTCTTTCATATCTTGTGGTATTGATTTTTCTCTCCAGCAGAGCTGTAATATTGCATACAGTTCTGGGATGATTGTTTCTTTGCTACATTTTAAAATTTCAGGTGGAATACTATTTTCCAGGTGCCTTGCCGGATTTGAGAGAGTCTAGTGCTTCGCTGATTTCTGTGAGGCAAGGTTTATTATCCAAGGCATGCATGGCGGACTGTTGATCGATGGCTTCCAGAGCTTCTTCGCTGACAGTGTTATCCACTGAGAATAGCTCTGAGTAGTGTTCTACCCAGCGATCCATTTGTTTCGCTCGATCTTTTATGATTACCCCCTCAGTTGATCGTAAAGGGGCCATCTTATATTTTTGATGGACCGACAGCTTGCTTGATGCCCTCATACATTCCTCTTATATTTCCAGTGTCTGCACAAGTTTGAATTTGAGCAGAGAGCTGTAGCCAGTACCTGTTCGCACATCTTCTTGCCATCTGTTGTACTCTATTTCTGGCCGTTCGCAATGCCTGCAGTGTTTTCTCTGAAGGTGATGTTTTATACATCGAGAATGCATGTCTCTTTATCTCCAGGACTGGGAGCATCTCTTCAGAGTGTGCTTCAAACCAGTCGGTTGACTTAGTTTGCTTCTTGCCAAATGTTGATAGTGCTGTATTGTAGATGGTGTCGCGAAAATGACTCCATCTCTCAGTGGAATGTCCGTTTGTGGGACCAGGCAGAGTATCCGCTAGAGCCTGCATGAATTTGTTGACCTTCTCTTTATTTTGGGTGCCACTGGTGTCAATGCGTGGTCTTCCTTCTGTTCGGCTTCTGTAGATTCTCTTGGGCTTTATCTTCACCTTGCTGGAGACGAGTGAATGGTCGGTGTCGCAATCAGCACCATGATAGCTGCGAGTCAGCCGTACATTGCGGAGGTTGCTGCGTTTAGTGAGCACCAGGTCGAGTTGGTGCCAGTTCTTTGATCTGGGGTGCCTCCATGACACCTTGTGTTGAGGTTTCGTGTCAAAGAAGGTGTTGGTCACGCACAGATTATGGTGGCTGCAGAATTCCAAGAGACGTTGTCCATTGTCATTGATCTTCCCAACGCCAAACTGTATTAGACATGAAGGCCAAGATTCGTGGTCGGAGCCAACCCTGGCATTGAAATCCCCCAGGATAAAAAGATGTTGTTTCTCTGGTGTTTCACTGACTTCTTTGCTAAGGTCGTCATAGAACTTGTCTTTAGATTCTGATGCTGCAGTTAGTGTTGGGGCGTAAACGCTTATAATACTAACTGGGCCTGCCTCTGTCTGGAGTTGGAGCTTCAATATTCTTTCAGTGCCATCACTTGGTGGTATGATGGAATTGAGCAGCTTGTTTCTGATAGCGAAGCCAACTCCATGCTCCCTGGTCTCTCCGCACGGCTTGCCATGCCAGTAGAAAGTGAAGTCCCTCTCCTTGATGCTTCCAGATTCTTGGAGTCTGGTCTCTTGCAGGGCGACAATGTCTATCCCCAGTCTTAGTAGTTCGTTGTTTATCACTGCAGTTTTGAGGGCATCCACAATCTCGTTTAGATCGTCTGAGATGCCAGGGGTCATGGTTCTTACGTTCCATGTTCCCAGCCTTAGGGCCGGTTGTTTTGTTTTTTTCTTGCTGTTAGGTGTATAGATTGCGGTCCATGTGTCAGGATTTTCCCCTAAGCTCCACACACCCTCAGGAGCAGATGAACCGTGGCGAGACAACACCTTATTGACTGGGGCCTGCCCAGCTTAGGCGGGCGGTAGCTGTCTAGTGAGATACGATGATCTCTCCCACCGTCGGAAGTAGCCCCTGGCGCCTTGCTCTACGCCAATCGAGCATTAAGACTTATAACCGGCAAATGCTACTTCCCGTGTTGTGTCACCGCTTTACGAGGTGCTGAAGTGACCTCTTCAGGGCACAAGCCTGGGCAATGGAAATCGGAGAACCAGCTGTTGCCCAGTAGCAGGTTCCCCCTCTCCACGTCGCCGATGTTGACCAAGGGAAAGGCAGTAGCCAATGCAACTTGGCATCGGTGCCGTCGAGGGAGTTGCCAGAACTATGTTGTTTACAACATGGAACTGCCTTAGGGACTCCATCTCCGGATTTGTCCTCAGGGTTTACTCCCGAAGCCTTTCCCATATGGGTATACCCGCAAGGCAGAGGAGGTTTGAGATTTAGAGTTCCCTCTCTTAGAAGAGAAACCAAACAAGGCTGGCGAGCCTCCTCTGCCCGGGAATCAATAAGGAGGGAAGTCTACCATTCTTCCTTCCTGGCAGTGACCATACTGATCGGATGACCGTAGCCATTGTCTCTCCACCACCTGCTCCCATGGCTTCACGTTACCCTGTTGTTGGGGGGGGGGGGGGCTAAACGGGTACTCCACCTTGCCCAAGGGTGTCCCGTAGGCTAGCGGAGGGAAGGACTATAACTACGATTATAACTAGTACTCCTACTATTCCTACTTTCACTACTAATACCACTACCGCCGCCACCACCACCGCTACTACCACTACCTCTATTTTTGTTAATACTACTTATATATTACTAATATTGCTGCTCCTTTACTACTATATCAATGTTTTTTTTTAATTGCCTTACTTCGCTTTGAACTTAAGCTAAGTCCATATGCGTTAACTGCTTCTAGTGTACAGGGATTAATTTTCCCTATTACCAGTTTGCGGTCTCCTTGAAGAAGGAGTTACGGACGCTGTTCGTAATCCCGTATAACCACGCACGAGACAGCTGCTGGAGATCACGCGGATCAGATCGCGTTGGTTTCTTACGGAAAGGTATGTGAGCTGGTCGTTCAGGAAGCAATATCAAACTACAGAACGTAAAATTTGCCATGACATCAACAGAGCTGAAAAATTATGGTGTTGACTGCAATGTCCTGTAATTAGGAAATGCAAAAAAAAACACATAATTACCAGTATCCCTGGAACAAAAATAAATCAATAATACGAAAGATTCACTGGTGAAAAAATAAACAAAAAAACATTGTCGTCCACGGCGGCAGGCCCAGCAACGAAATAATAAAGAGAAAAAGCAATTAAAAATAATAGCAGAGATAGATATAAAAGAAACATTATTGCCAAAACACATGCTAGAGCTAAAGACATAATTACATTTTAGATAGCGGTTTGTATCAAATGGTTGCACTTGTGCTTCTGTTCGTTTTCGGTTTTATGGGGGTTGGTGGGCAGAACCTTCCACCAACCATTTGTCCATATAAGGTAAGTGTGCTAGATAAGAATAAGTATAGGTCAACATTGTAGATGGCCTTTATATGATCACAATACATTTTGAATGTTAAAGTAGCATGAACAAGCTACTGCTGCTGTTGTTGCTGCTAATACAACAACAACAACAACAACAACTACTACTACTACTACTACTACTACTACTATACTACTACTACTACTACTACTACTACTACTACTACTACTACTACTACTACTACTACTACTACTACTACTACTACTACTACTACTACTACTACTACTACTACTACTACTACTACTACTACTACTACTACTACAGTAACTACCACCACTACAACAATTTCTATTGTTGTTACTATCCCGTTAATATACTACAGTTCCTCGATTAAGTGCAGGTATTGGTCAATGAACTCTGTAAAGGGTTAGTCGTTCTATAAGCCTCCGATCCCCACAACAGCAGTTTCTCAACTTTGTAGTTAAATATTCCAAGTGTGTCACGAAGTGTATCTATTTCTTATTCTCACTTTCTTTCTATCTCTATCTCTCTATACCTCCATCTCTATTTCTATCTCTGTCTCTCTATACCTCTATTTCTATCTCTTTCTCGCTATATCTCTATCTCTATTTCTATCTCTATTTTTCGACGTCCTCAAATTGCATAGTGTCATGGAAGACCCTATTTTCCCCTCTGTATCTAATCTAATATCTCGGTCTGCTCCTCTATCCCTATCCACACCACTACCCAAACAGGAGCACGACTCCATCTCTTGAAGTGATTCCCCGCCAACTGAGAGCAGATGTCCTATAACGGAGCAACAGGACACGAATGCGACTGAAGGAACGCAGAGGCAAATCAGTAGATACTGTCTTAATTTATTGCAGGAGACATGTTTATATCAAAAACGTAGCATATTACATAGATGTAGACTCATGTCCTGCCGGGCTGAGATCTTGGTGGTAACTAATATGTATCCTGCCTCTACGCCAACGCGTGAGCGTCCCTAGATACTAAACTACCGGGTGCTCACGCGTGCATCAGCTACTAAACCCTTTTCCACCTTTTGCACGCCATCTAAACCCTCTACAGAGCTACTCTGTTATATTTCCTCTCTACCCTCAACGAGACTTTTCCCCGAAAAGTCTTAACTCCACACTCACCCAAACTAAATTTACGACCCCCTAGTTATGCTTCAAGATGACTATCCGTTACATCTATATTCTTACCCATCTTACCCCAATTAGACCAAACGCTATTCAGCTTTACTTCTTCTTCGTTTCTATAAAATCACAAGCAACCCGCTTACATGTCATGGCTCAACTCCTAACCACGAAAATCATATACCTCTACGCAGGAACTGACTTATATTGGGGTGTGGGAATGGGTGTGGGGGATGTGTATATGGGTGGAGGATATGTGTATGGGATGGATGCGGGGGATGTTTTTTTATGTGGGTGGAGATGTGTGGATGGTTTGAGGAAGTATGTGTGGGTGGTGGGGTTGTGTGGGTAGGGGATTGTGTTGGGTGGTCTGATGTCTCGCCATCTATTCTAACCGTTGCTTGTTGGTCTATATAGAGCATTTTTATGAGTTGTATTACATGTGATGGAAAGCCCATATTCCTCATGATTTCTCAAAGTTTATGATGTTGAATACAGTCAAATGCCTTTGAATAATCCACAAAATATGAGAAAATGTTTACATTAAATTCTCTGCACTTCTCTATTTTTAAACGCATGTTTAGAATGTGATATCTTGTTTCTCTTCCTTGTCTAAATCCAGCTTGAACCACGTTAATTTCTTCTTCCATTTTCTTACGAAGTCTTCCCATTATGATTTTTAGTAGAATTTTACTTGCATGGCTGATAAGGGCAACAGTTCTATAGTTGGTGCATAATTTCAGGTTGCCCTTTTTTGGTATTGGAATGAAGATAGTTCTCTTCCAATCTTTTGGCCATATACCATATTTGCATATCTTTTTACATAATGCGTGATAGATTTTTGTGCTTCCTTCTCCTCCCGCTTTAATTAGTTCAGCTGGTGTCTCATCACATCCAGGTGATTTACCATTCTTCAGGTTATTTATTGCCCATGCAATTGCATCTAATGAGGGTTCAGGTTCTGCTTCTACTGTCATTGGCTCATGTATCTCATTCATATCCTCACTGTCACTCATATCATACATTCCACTGCAGTACTCCTGCCATCTTTCTAGAATTTGCCTAGATTCTGTTAAGGTATTTCCCATCTTGTCACAGATAACATTCAATTGAGGTTGAACATTTCTTGTCAATAACTTAATTTCTTTGAATATTTCGTAATCTATTCCAGCTTATGATATTGCTCTATTCTGGTACAGCAATCTTGTATATATTGGTTTTTGTCTTTTTGTGTATTCTTTCTGATTTCTCTAGTAAAGATGTATACTTCATCCTGCTGTTATCGGATTCACCTTCTTTCTGTTGAAGGTCACTATTTTGTTTTATTAATTCTAGCGTGCTTGATGTAATGCATGGCTTACATTGATTTTTCTTGGTCGGAATTAAATCTTTGGCTGCAGTTATCAAGTTATCTCTTGCTTGTACTGCCAGTTCATCAGGTGTCATTTCCTCTTGTACCGACACCAAGACCCCAAAACGATTCCTAACGTCTACGGTGTATGCATCTGGTATTTTTGTGAGATCAAAACGAAGTGACCTTGGTCCTCGGGTAAGCTTTTTGAGTTGTAATTTCAGATCTGCTTCTAATAAATGATGATCTGTATCACAGTCTGCACTTCGTAGGGTCTTTTCAGATGTTATGCTTGATCTCCACCTTCTTTGTATTAAAATATAATGTATTTGATTTTTGGTAATACTGTCCGGAGACTTCCATGTGAAGAGTCTTCTTGGTTGTTGTTTAAAAAGTGTGTTGGCTATCGTTTACTCATTTTCTGTGCAAAATTCAATTAATTTGTCACCTGCACCATTTATATTTCCCAATTCAAATTTTCTTAAAACGTGTCTCTCATGTTCAGCTCTTCCCGTACCTACTTTTGCATTAACATTTCCCATTATTATTGCTATATCATTATGACCAATCTTATTTAATGTGTCTTGCAGTGTGCTGTAAAAATGTTCAATTTCGTCCTCCTCTGCTATTGATGTAGGTGCATATTTCTGTATAAGAGTTTTTTTTTTTTTTTTGGGGGGGGGGGGGGGGGGACGACCTTTAAGTCTAATAGTGAGGATTCTATCACTAACTGGGTTATATCCCATTAAATCTTTTGCAGTTGTTTTATCAAAACACAATGCCACTCCACTCTGACCTCCGACGTCTTTACACGAATAAATGAAAAGACTTCCATTTTCAGTTGTAAAATGTCCCTTGCCTCTCTAGCGATGTTCACTAATTCCTAACATTTGAATATTTAACCTCTCAATCTCATCACATACTACTTTACGCTTCCCCTCATACAGACTTCTCACATTCCACGTTGCTATTCTCTCTGTTTCTTAGTCTGACACAGGGGATTTCCTTGGTAACACAGTCAGGATTAACTCCGTCATCACGATTACTAGTACTGGTCCCTGTGTCACACTCTTCCCCACTGTTATCTGATCTGCCTGGCCTGGGGGTCTCGCCACCAGATCTCTTTCTTATTTTCTTTTCTCTCATAGTTATTTTGGTTTCTTGGCAAGTTTTGCAGAAGGTAGTTTGCCATTGCTTTCCTTCTGGGCAGTGACTGTACTAGTCGGTGGCCATTGCCATTGTCTCTATGGATGAGATCATCTGCCTATCGCCGCAGAGCGCAGACCGTAACCAACAACAATCTGTCGGCTGCTCTCACACTCCATCCACCACCTGCTTCCATGGCTTCACATAACCCTGATTGAGGGGTTAAACGGGTACTCCACCTTGCCCAAGAGTGTTCCGTAGACTAACGGAGGAAAGGAGGCGTCTTACATCTCCTTTGATAGGGGATACCCCGACCCCGTTAAATAGTAAGTGAGAGCTCAAAAACTATATGATCAAAACTTTATAAGCTGTGTAGCAAATGTTGATTTTATTAAAATTTTAAATATCAAGTGAGAACTCAAAGACACATACATTCCATGATATGAACTCCATTATCATATAGGAATCTCTCTTCTTCAGCATTCCGAGCCATTGAGGTTCTTTGCTGCAAATACAATCTGTCTCCATTCGTCTCTCTGGTGGACCTTCTCTTGCCAGTCGTTGATTCCAAGTGCTTGTAGGTCTGTATGTATATTATCTCTCCACCGCCTTCTTGGTCTACCTCGGGGTCTACGGTCATTTATTTCCTGAGTGTAAGCGAGTTTTGTTTCCCTATTATCTTCCATTCTTTCTATATGCCCCAGCCATTGTAGTCTATTAGCCTTCATGATACCAGTGATTAGCGGGGACTTAAACAAATCATAAATGTCTTTGTTACTTCTTCTTTTCCACTCTCCACTTTGTGTATCCCTAATGGGTCCAAAGATGCGTCTTAAAATTTTGTTCTCAAAGGTTTGTAACAAGGCTTCGTCTCCTTTCGTTGTACTCCAGGTTTCAGAGCCATACAGCACAACTGGTCTGATCAGTGTTTTGTATATTGTGATTTTGGTGTTACGAGATAGCGCCTTTGATTTTAGTAGATGTTGTAGTGCATAGTATATCTTATTTCCAGAGTTGATTCTAGTTTGTATTTCTTCCCTTATGATGTTGGAGCAGTTGAAGATTGTACCCAGGTATTTGTATGTTTCCGTTCTTTTAATGGTCATATTATCTATTTGTATGTGGCCAGAGTTTTTAGCCATTCCGTCTCTTGAAATTACCATATATTCTGTCTTATCTTGGTTGATAACCAGCCCCATCTGTTGGGCTTTTTCCTTTAAGTGAGTCAATATTTCTAATGTCTTTTGTTCACTTTGCCCTATAATATCTATATCATCTGCATAACCAAGCAGCTTGGATGTTCCTCCAATATCACATTCCTCCTTTACCTTCCTTACAACTTTCTCTAGAGCCAGATTGAAGAGTAGCGGCGATAGTGCATCACCCTGTTTCAAGCCAGATGTTATTTGGAAGGGGTCTGATTTCCTGCCTTTATATGTTACTATATTATAAGTATCTTCCATGCATAGTTTGGTCATGTTAATTAACTTCCTTGGTATTCCAAATTCCTGCATAACATTCCATAGACTATTCCTATGGACACTATCATAAGCCTTTTTAAAATCCACAAAAATGTTATGGAGATCTCTTTTATATTCCCAATGTTTCTCGGCTATTTGTCGTAAGATAAATATCTGATCTATTGTTGATCTGTTTTGTCTAAAACCCGCCTGGTAGTCACCTAATATGTCTTCTGAATATGGTTTTAGTCTATTTAGTAATACTGCGGATAGTATCTTATAGCTTGTGGACAGTAGTGATATTCCTCTATAATTTCCACATTGGAACTTGTCTCCTTTCTTAAAGATAGGTATCAATAATGACTCTTTCCAGTCATGGGGTAATTCTTCTGTCCTCCAGATTTTTATTATTAGTTCGTATAGCTTTAGATGTAATGCATGGCCACCTGCCTTTATAAATTCAGCAGCAATTCCATCAGTCCCAGTTGCCTTATTGTTTTTAAGTCGTGTGATTACATATAGGATTTCTTCAAATGTAGGTTCTTCAATTTGTGGTTCGCATGTTAGAACCTCTTCCTGTGGGAAAATGTTACTTGGAGCTTCACAATTTAGTAATTCAATAAAATATTCTTTCCATGTGTTGCACATTTCCTCATTGGTATTTATCATATTCCCATTTTTGTCTTTTAAACCATATGTGTTTTGTTGGTGCCCTCGTTTCATTGACTTCAGTACTTTAAAAAACTTTCTGGATTCATTTTTCTGGTGATTAGTTTCCATATCTTTGATTATATTACTCATATATTCTCGCTTCTGCTGTCTGACTATTTTTGTAGCCTCTTTACATTCATTTCTATAATGCTCTTCCTTTTGGATGTTATTGATGTCATTTAACCATACATGTCTGGCATTCTTCTTCCTAGTGACTGCTTCTTCACATTTTTGATTGAACCATCTGTTCTTTCTATGCGTGGTTGACACACCGAGACATTCTTCTGCGGTAGATTGAATTGTATTCTTGATGTTCAACCAAGTTTGGTCAACGCTTTCCTCCAAAGGGTTTTGCAAAGTTTCAAGTTTACATTTTATTTCATCTGTAAATTTCTCTTTGACTGTAATGTCTTGTAGTTTTTCTCTGTTATATGTTGGGTGTAATCTTTGTAATTTAGTATAGAAAGCTCTCTTAAGTTTTATTTTAAATTTTGCTCCAACGAGGAAATGGTCACTGTGGCACTCAGCTCCTCTATAACTTCTGACTTGCTGTATGTTTGATGCATTTCTGTTGTTAATTAAAATGTGATCTATTTGATTATAGGTTCTCTTGTCACATGATTTCCAAGTTTGTTTGTGTATATCCTTTCTTTGTAGTCTGGTACTGCTAATCTGCAGTCCTTTGGCTTCTGCCAGGTTGATGACTCTCCATCCATTATCATTTGAAGTTGTATGTAGGCTTTCCATACCGGCCACTTTTTTATTAGTTTGCTCTCTACCTATTTTTGCATTGAAGTCTCCCAGCACAATCAGGATGTCCTGTTTGGGGGTTTCTTCTATGACATCTTCCAGATCATTATAAAAGTCTTCTTTAATATCATCTTCTTTCTCTTCAGTAGGTGCATGTACATTAATCATCGTTATATTTTTCCATTTACCTTTTATTCGTAATTTACTAATCCTGTCATTAAAAGCTTTAAAGTTTAAAATGTTCCCCCATAACTCTTTTTTGATGACAAATCCTGTTCCTAATTCATGTTTATTTTGGGTGTTTCCTCCATATATTATAATCATTCCATTTTGCTCTAAAGTACCCTCTCCTGGCCACCTTATTTCTTGAATTGCTGTGATATCCATTTGATATTCAACCAGCTCCCGGGTTAGTTCTTCGGCCGCTCCAGCTCGATATAGTGTCCGTACATTCCATGTTCCAAATCTCAAAAGTCCTTTAACGTTCCAAGGTCGTTGTCCAGATAAGTCAGTCCGATATCGAGGCTCATGTATTTGTTTCGTAACAAAGAAAGGTTTTTACAAAGGTGGGGATGTTAACCCCACGCTTCAACCCCCAACCTGGAGGACCAGGGTGTTTCTCTTTGTCTGTTCTCTACCCTTTGACCTGTCCGGCTTGGGAGGCCCTGCTGGTAGCTACGCTACCGCCGGCATAGCTCTCAGGGTCATTGAGAAACTCAAGCTCCCCCACCACGACAAGGTGGAAACACCATCGGGGAGTTAGAATATGTTACTTTTATAAATTCAATCACATTGATCACTGCCAAGACAATGCAACAGAATATTAACATAGATGCAGCACAACTGTGCAGTACCATTATAAAACACGACATTACCCTATTTGGACAACAATTCCCTTCACATTAATATCCGAGGTCCGAATGGCCGATTGGATAAGAACGCTTGTTCTTAACCATCGGATGTGCTGATGCCGAGGTAAGTGATCAACCCCTACATGGAATACTTGGACTAAGATGTTTACCTATCGTCCTTGACTCTGGGACGTACATTACAAGTACCCATGAAGTCGGAATGGGTTCGCCTGATGGCGAGGGACACTGTTAATAAGGAAAGCTAATCCACACACAAAATTCAGTCTAGCACTACTAGAAGTACTGTGTATGGACTACGCTTGAATTCAAAGCGAGCGAGCAAAAAAAATAATATCCTAATTGTGGCTGACTCGATCACAGGATTATTAATCTGGGTCAGGGATGGACCCTAGTATAACTTCTCTTCTGAGGTTTAACGGGATAGGGATAATGGAACCACTAAAATAGAACGCAACAATATATACACCCCACGCAGGGTGAAGCCGAAGACAGGAGAGACAGATTTAGGCAGCGATACAAGTTGAAGGAAGAAATCAAGGTCCTCTCTGTCGTGTCTCCACCTTACTGGTAGACTGGTCTGCATGTTCCAATGACCCAAGAGTTATGCCGACGGTAGCGCAGCTGCTGGTAGTGTCTCCCGTGTCTGTCAGATCAAAGGATATGAACCAGGCGATTAGTGACAAGAAGCTGCTGCCTTGTAGTTAGACTGGAGACAGTCGAAGGTTAGCGAGAGCAAAAAAAGAAAAGATGCATTTCATAGTCGCATGTACTGAACCACAGGCTTGACGTAAGAGTGCAATGCAATTAACTTCATGATGTAAATAAATCAAGAGATGGACGAACTGAAGTCTGTTCGAGAGTGCCGATAGTACAAGATACATTCTGTTTTGTTTAAAAAGTCAGTGAAGCCAACATTAATTGTGGAGATGATACTTGAATGATTGATTTCTTCCAGTGAACGAAATCTTTCGAACATCACACATATTCACACCTATTCTTTTTGTTTATCAACTTATTCACCACTATTCCTGTTATACAACTTACAACAAAAGCACCCCGCAAAAGGTTAACAATTCAATTGTGATTACATACATTAAAAATATCATCACTAATAGTTGTGTTTGTATGTTAGTACCACATAACATTGAAAATACTGGCCATCATGTGCCATGTCGAAAAGCTTGGACGGTCATGGTTCGCTATCTCGCTCGATCACCAGAGTCATAGATTAGCTCTGTGTTCTTGTCTCGACCGTGCCATGTGGCCACGCCATCCAGATATTTACTCATCTGCTTTCCCATTGTTCATATCCCCTCAATCTTGCCAGTTACAACCAAGTTTTAGTTTATTTCTTCTTATAACGGGGCCAGAAATTGTGACTCTATGTCTAAATTCTCTATCAGTTTACGATTTTCATTTGCTCATTGGTTTTTCTGTCTGTCCATGGCATTCTATGCATTTTCCTCAGAAACCACATTTCCACTGCCATTGTATGTATTTCAGCTTGTCTGCTCATTGTCCACGTTTCCCATCCATACAATGTACAGGTTCTATGTAGCACTTCAACAGTCATTTTCTCGTTGCACTTGACATCTTTTTATTGGCCAGTATGTTTTCCATCTTGCTTTGCCACATAGATTATTGCTCTAATCTCGTCTGCAGATTGTTTTGTTCCAGATGGTTTGGTGTTACCCCTTCTCTGGAGTACACCATGCAGACTGAGAGAGGGATCAGGCTGCATGGGCAACTCATGGTCTCTGAAATTCTACCCAGGCTGTGTGCTATGGAAAAGTGTAACTCCATCCCTGGTCTTATCGCATGGGTTGTAGTTATTATGTTTCATTTTTAAGTACAATGTAACAAACTATGCTCTGTCAAGACAGCGAGGTGCCGGTGCACATAATGGTATTTCTTTCTTCTTAGTGGCAACAATATTCTCTGTTTTCTTACAATTTAATTCTAACCCTAGATGTTCACTGTGGACAATAACCGCATCTACTAACTACTACCCTACAGTTTTGTCACTAAAATGAACCACGGAAACTTTACACACACAGCAATATCTGGGACTAAATGAGTTCTCAAGTACAACAACAAACATTCCGTAAATCTGACCTCTTGTGCAGATATTACTGCAAGATGTTCGAACGAGGAGGAGAAAAAGATTGAGGGTGAGGAGGAGGAGGCGGAGGAGGAGGAAGAAAAGAAGAAGAAGAAGAAGAAGAAGAAGAAGAAGAAGAAGAAGAAGAAGAATTTTAAAGATATTATAACTAACAATTGACAACCATGTTATTGTAGAATCCGTTTATATTTTCTAGATCTCAAATGCACAAGACGAGGACACCATTGACGATGAAAACAAACTGATAAGAAAGCAACCTTGTTACGTAGAAGAGATGTCTGATGAAATAACTACATGGCACACATCCACGGCGCCGAAGGAGATCACAGAAGAGGATTATGACACAGACTTAGATGATGACGGTAATAACTACTTGTTGATTATGTGTTTTTTGTTTCTCCTGACGAGAACAGTTTCACATACAGAATATAGGACACAGAAAATACCCGTCAAGCACACGAATGCCTCGAACTGATTCAATAAATCTACACGTTTAATCTCAATACAACGCACGGACTCCGTGGCATCGGCAATGGTTCCAACGCGCGCGCGCACGCGCGTGTGTGTGTGTTTGTGTGTGTGTGTGTGTGTGTGTGTGTGTGTGTGTGTGTGTGTATCAGACGTGCTTTATAATGCTTTGAGTTTGTTTTTCTAATTTTTATAGTTGTGCTTCCTCCATTTTGTGATTTCCCCCTGTGCCGAGAATATGCGTCAGATTTCTTTATGTGCTTCAGAATACGAATTTGAAATTTCTTAATGCCATGCTATACATCCCTAAGGATAGACGAGCCGCGATCCTATTGACAACACCATCTGCAAGCGGTGTGTAATGAGGTAAATTGGCGATTTGAGGATTGGCTTTACAACACTAGGGGCCGGTGCTTCGATGATCCGATGTCCACATTAACACCCCTGTCATTGTGTTAGCGACTCATGGCACCAGTTCTCTGTTAATTAAATAAATGCCTTGTGTCTTTGGCATAATGTTCATCTAATACATCGGTTAAAACACGTTACGTTTGGCCGACAGATTAAGACAACATCTCTTAGACAGTAACAACAGAGTCCACAAAGCGATATCTACACATTTCAACAACGGGGATCTCCGTTGTGCGTCTGCTATCCAGGTCACAGCTAATAAATACAACACGTGGAGCTTAGCATGGCTTAATGGATAAGAGCGCTCGCTCTTAAACTTCCGATGTGCTGATGTGGAGTTAGCAGATTCAACTCCTATACGGGTCAGCGGGACTAAAATGTTGACTTCTCGTCCTTGACTTGGCGACGTAAATAACAAGTACCTGAAAAACAAAGTATTAAAACTTGACAGGATCGACTTCATTGTACCGGGCTTTATTCCATATGACTCGGTCTCTTTCCGCAGGGTGGCCTGCTGAAATCGTCGCACAAAGCACTAACTCCGTAGCTCCAGCGATGACCCCCAGGAGTCTCCGAGAAAAATGCACTCGTGAACCGAAAGACGTAGCCCGGAATTGAACTCACAACCTTCAGAGCGCAAGGCAAACGGCTTGACCACTTCACCCCCGAGACACCATTAATACCTCAGAAGTCAGAGTGGATTCGCCTGTTGGCGAAGGAAACTGGTAAAATGGAAAGCTAACTCACCCGCAAAAATCATTTTAATACATTCCCAGGTGGCGGCAACTATTAGTAGCAGTAGCACGTGTATGGACTACGTCCCAAAACAAAAAAATATCTTTACACTTTACACGAAAGATCGCAAGACTGGAAAACGGCATCATTTTTCAGTTTAGCTTCTTTCGACAAGCAGCCTCAATATCTAACCCATTTTCATTTAACCAAGTTGTTGTTTAAATCTGACATCTGATCATCTAAACCCTGACTGGCCTGTCATGTCCACATCTCTAATTTTGCGTCTTTGACTTTTATTTCTCTGTGTCCACTTGACATGTTTCTCTTCTGTAATACTTATGTTACATTTTCTTACAATTTCCTCACTCTGTCACCACGAAGCTCGTGGCACCAAGTTTTGGGTATTCTGCTCTAGGAGTTAGACGTCCCCAGGAACGGTTTTTTGCTCACCCGGTGGTAATGTGTTCGAGTCTCCTTCGAGGCACGGATTTCTTTAATGGCCTTGACTCCCAGATCAGTACAGCTTAACCTGGCACCAGAAAATTTCACGGGAAGAAAAGCGCAAATGGAAATATTGAAATCACCGATGGAGTGCCTATTATTGAAAAATACGTTGCTAGCACCATTTATACTCCATAGCGTGAACATAGCATGTTCTTTGGACATACACCACGTTTTAACGGTGTCATGTGGGCACATATCCCATTTCTATAGATCTATGCGGGTACACATCACATTTGCATAGATTAATGTTGACACATCACATTTGCATAGATTAATGTGGACACACATACAATTTCTATAGATTAATTCGGACACACATCACTTTCCTATAGATTAATGTGGACACACATCACATTTGTATAGATTAATGTGGACACACATACAGTTTCTATAGATTAATTCGGACACACATCACTTTCCTATAGATTAATGTGGACAGACATCACATTTGTATAGATTAATGTGGAACGCATCACACTGGTAGAGATTAATGTTGACATTAATGTGGACACACATTACATTTGCATTGATTAATGTTGACACACATCACATTTGCATAGATTAATGTGGACACACATCACATTTGCATAGATTAATGTGGACACACATCACACTTGTAGTGGTTAATGTTGACATTAATGTGGACACACATTACATTTGCATAGATTAATGTGGACACACATCACATTTGCACAATGCCCAGTGGACAAATATTACACCTATGTGGTGGACATTCAAGGGTACACACCTCATTGAAGAAACTTTCAATACACATGTATGTTAGTCGACACATTTCATTCTTATATTTGCCCGTTGTCATGTAACACGCTAACCGTGATTTAAAACGAACTTTTGATTGTACATTAAGTTTAGAATCCTGTAAATGCCCTGACAATGTTTAATATTAATGAACTACATTAACAAACATCTGTGAACATTAACATTTATTCCACCAGGCGAAGAAGAAGGGGACGAAACCATTTCAAATTACAGATCTGTGTGTGAACAGCTAGGGCTAGCTCCCGTTGAATACTTCATTCGACACATCAAAGACTCCAGTATTACCATGCGATACAGAGGCTTGGGTCCAGAGGCGGTCAAAGCTATAGCCTTATCACTCAGGGTACGTCATGCATTTCGTGCTGTTCATCTTAGTTTTTAGACACTTTGGTTTCTTTTTGGATAGGTCTGGACTTAGGAGATGAATGCTGGACACTGCTTTGGGAAGGGAAAAACATGGCAACTTATAATACTCAGTAACATCCTTGTCATCAACATTATCATCCAGTGCCTTGTCGGCTGGCATGGACGATCAAGCTTCTCCACAAATTGCGATCGCTGCCGGCATAGATCAATTTATATGTTTACTCCCTTTGGTGCCATAACACAAGATTGTAAACTCATGAGGTCTTCCTCGGTTTCTCTTTCCACAAATCTTTCTGATTGTCACAACATGTTTCAGTTGTTTTCTCCTCATTATGTTGCCAGAAATAGTGACTGATTCTTTCCGATGTTTGTGATATGTTGTCTTTGCCACATAGCCTCCCTTAAAATGTCCGGATTGCTAATTTTGGCTGTCCAATTAATTTTCAGCATTCACACAACCACATCTCCAAGGTTTCTATGGAATTTTTCACGTGTTTACTAATTGTCCATGATTCGCAGCCATATGTTAAAATTGGTTCTATGTAACATGCAAGAAATATTTTTCTAACTTCCAATGACAAGGATCTCTTGCATAAAATGTTCTTCATTTGATAGAAAGCGGTGTTTGCTTGTCATATTATGTCCTTTATCTCTGTGATGCATGTTCCATCTGATGATATCCATGTGCCTACATATTTTGAATTTCTGCACTTGCCCCAAATTAACCATAGTCGCTCAAATGACTGTCACACTATGGAACAATGGTCTCAACAAAAAGGGAGGAGTTCATGTTAACTATGTTCGTTTCAGAAATTGTGCATGGTATTGTCCTAAGGACAAGGCAATTAAGCAGAATGTCGTCAGGAACATTCTTGAAGTGCTCCTGTGAGGAGATAGTTTAGATGCCAGTGTTTATTAAATGTATGCTCTACCCAAGCTGTAGGACCAAGCTTCTTTACTGTGTCTCTTGTGATATTCACTCTAAAAAGGATAGAAACCGATCCAAGGAAGCAAGAAAGGACAGTACCTCCAACAATTAGGTTCAGAGCTATTCGTGAAGGCCAGACTGGCTCTAGACCTGGTAACAAAGGCATCAGCGATCGAGGCAATGATCATTATATTAAAGTGATTGACACCTTAAACTGACCCGGTAGAGTATGAACAATATGCTTTCGTGCATTTTATCTGAAACGTTAAACCAGCTGTTCTCAACTTTTTTTTTGGCCCATGCACCCCTTCGCCATATGTTCAGAATGGCATTCCCCTCCCCCTTTCGTATTCCTCCCTATAATCCCTCCCCCCTACACAGTATACGTAAAAATGGAAGCTAAATTTAATAACACATACTAGAACAAGTCTAGACGTCTACACAAAACGTGATTTGCTGGTCTGCTTACCTTATAAAACGAATTTCAGAAGGGCGAGATGTGCAGAACTGTAAAGTATGGAGGAAAAAACAATATCAAGCAATCGGTTCTTGTTTTAATGCGATCTAAAAATAATCTTTATCCTTCACACCCCCCCCCCTCCCCTCCCCCCCCCGGAAACTCTAAAATTCTCCATGGGGGTGAATTGTCCCCACCGGTTGAGAACCACTGCGTTAGACGTTTTGGATACATTTATTGGAGACCTATTACATAAGTGCTAGACATTGTTAGGGGAAGAGGAAGACATCGTACCTCATCATACTCTGACCTAGTAATTATTAGCTTTATAATACTAGTAGTATTATAAAGCCCTAGCGGTGAATATCCCTATCGCAGTATTCGCAGTGGGAATTACAAACAAAACTGGATATAGATCCAGAGGATTAAACCAAAAAAAAAACACAACAATAATAAATAGGCATCTTCAAGCGTCCATTATATAAACAATGCGAGGTTTTGTTTGCTTATTTAGTTTTAAATTGATCTAGGCTGCCACTCCCAGGTCGACCCAGCCTAAAATGGGTCACAGGAAACAAGAAATGGCGTGGGAGGTAGCGACGGTTGGCGGGGTATTGACCACATCACGTATCAATGCCCTAAGCCTTGGTCGGCGACTGGTCAAGGATGGAATCTTCGACAGGCGGACAGTTAGAACATTGTTTTGCTGCTCCCTCAGATTCTGCAGCTTGTCTTGTTCCAGACGTATTGGTGTTATCTGTCCTCTGGAGTAAACTAGGCAGGCCGAGAGAGAGAGAGAGAGAGAGAGATCATGCTGTATGGACAACACATGGTCTCTTCATTCAGCCCAGACTCTGTGCTACGAAGAGATATAACTCCATTTGACAAACTATCGTCTGTCAAGTCGGCGAGGTGCCAGTTAATGTGTCTAAAGGTGTTTACAGGAATCCTACAGTTCTTCCCATAATACGCCTCAATCTCCGGAAGATGTCTATTACTTTATGTTACTCGTATTGTCAGGTCTTAGTCAGATATGACTGAGCTACCGTATAACAGTAGACGGTACTACCTGGTTTCTGTTAGCGCCGAACGTTGGGCGGCGCTTACCAAACCCGACACCCCACATTGTGCCAACGGCTTCGGGCGGAAGAGCACAATTGGGAGGGTACAAGCCTTACCCTGGTGCGAGGAAATGCAAGCTAAAGACAAAATTGTCATGGCAGGGCAGACCAGGCCCTGGTTGGCGACTGGTCTAGGATCGAAGCTCCGACAGGCGGACAGTTAGAGCATTGCTTTGCTGATCCGGCAGCTTCTGCAGCTTGTCTTGTTCCAGATGTAGGGGTGTTACCTTTCCTCTGGAGTGAACTAGGCAGGCCGAGAGAGGGATCATGCTGCATGGGCAACACATGATCTCTATATTTTAGCCCAGGCTTTGTGCTATGGAGAGGCAATAATACAGGCATTGATAATGCACATTGGGAGCAAGTCGCCGCTGAACGTGTTGCATGGAGGGCAAATATCAGAAATGGAATAAAGTCAAAGGAGAAAATTATTGCAGAAAAGTCACACACCAAGCGTTTGAGACGTAAGATGGTGCATGATGGTGGAAATGACCACGTGTTCACATGCACCCACTGTGAACGGACATTTACAGCGCAAATTGGCCTTATCAGTCACACTCGCTACCGCCATAGTTAAAAGTTATTATGCCTTTTTAGAGCACAATCTATCGTCTGTCAAGACGGCAAGGTGCCAATGACTCGTATTGTGTATTCATTACTTTATTAAAAAATTGAAGGAAAACCTGACGCTGGAGCGGCTGGACGTGTCCGGTAACTGGATTGGTGCCGAAGGTTCAAGATTCCTGTGTCGTCTGCTGGAAGACAACGACTGCATTACCAACATTGTAAGTTGGTTGTTGATTTGTTTTCTTGTTTGACATTCTAGGTCGTTTCTAGGACATTCTTTCTCAATCTGTAGCATTGTTTTGAGTTTTATTAAAAGATAGTTGCAAGGCGTCCCGGGTGTCCGGGAAAGTCCCGGTTTTTAATTAAATAATCCACTATCCGGAAAAAAAAGCTTCTCGTACGATTGATTGTCCCGTTTCTTTTTCTATTATCAAATGAACAATTGAACAATTTGATTAAATCGAAATGGTTCTAGATATTTAGATAGTAGAACTGTTTAGTTTGTGATTCAGATTAAAAACATAATTTGTCAAGCAAACGCTGCATTTCAGAAAATGAAAAATATCTTATAGGCTACCATAAGCCAGCATATCATTGAAGGTTAGAGAGTACTGAACTGCTATATAGAACCTGTTTAGCTGTATGGCAGCGAATCTTGGAACGTGATTGAACAAATTAGGAATAACTTTCAAGCAACAGAGAGTGATTCCTGAGACGAACAATAGGAACACTTTGACCTGCCAGATTAACTAACAGCCATTGGCTTAAGGAAGCTAATGAAAGTATAACGTTATATACAACTGCATTAAAGAGACAAACGACTTTCTTTGGTCATATAATGATAAGAAAGGCGTTGAATAACACGGGAAAGACCAGTGTGAAAAGAGGCAACGGCAGACCAAGAAAAATAATCCAGGATGGATTGAGACGGTGACATGTCGGAATGTCATCAACAGAATTGATCAGCAATACCAAGGACAGAGATCTGAGGAGAGACATGAACGCCTACACCAGTTGACAGGGTTCATAGTGATGATGAATGACAACATTAATTTGTGTAACGTCTTTGATTTTAAGAGAAGAGAAAAGTCCCAGTTTCTCAGTTACTTAATCGTAAAAAACGCTTGTTGCATATCCAGGAATTATCCTTAACAAGACGTCGTAGTCAACCCCAGCGTGTATTGGTTGTTTGTGATTTCTTGGCAAGTTAAAGTTCAGTAGTTTGCCATTGCTATCTGAACGACCGGCACTCATACCTTTTGTTTGGAAACCAACGCAAGGCGGTCTGCTGCCAAATCGCCTGCAGCTGTGTTTCAACGCCTTATGCAGGATTACGAACTCCGCCCGTAACCTCTTTGCGACAGAACCGGTCTGACAACCAGACTAAATATGGCAAGCCAAATCAAAAACCACTTCACTGCACACGCTTATTTCTATAACTACTATAATTTCTCCTCATAGATCCCACGAGGAGAAATTCTGTATAGTGCCCAAACTCCGTAGAACATGGGTGTATACCGAAATCACACATGCTATAAATTATCACAAGCGGACAGTTTTTCAACATTTTTAACTCAGGTCAGCGGCTTAACCGCCTGCTCGTTTCTATTTCTAAATGTCCAAACTGACTGTCATACACTCATTTGCAACGGCATCAACAGACTGACTATCTCACACGCCCATATATATGAGAGGCTGAACAAAATATTTACATGTATTCATAGATTGATTGTCACACACACACACACACACACACACACACACACACACACACACACACACACACAGACACACGCACGCACGCACGCACGTACACGTACACGTACACACACAAACACACGCACACATTTTTCATATCGTATTTATTTATTTATTTACAGGAAATTGCAGTCTCAACACCAGAATTTTTCAGCTACTGTTTATGTCTTGGCAAGTTTTATGTTCAGTAGTTTGCCTTTGCTTTCTGAACACGCGGCTCACATACCTTTCCGAAAGAAACCAGTGCGACGCGATCTGCTGCCAAATCTCGCGCAGCTGTGTTTCTAACGTGGGTACACGGGATCACGAACAGCAACCTTAACACCTTCGCCAGGAAGACCGACACACACACACACGCGTGAGCGCGCGCACTCACACACCCACACACACACACACACACACACATATATATATATATATATATATATATATATATATATATATATATATATATATATATATATATATATATATATATATATATATATTAATCATGATCATATTATATACAATCATATTAATTAATCATGACACCTGGGAGGCTGCAGCCAGAGACCGAAATTCGTGGCGTGCATCATTGCGCAAAGGTGCAGTCATATGTGAGGCAACCAGGACTGCAAGAGATGTGAAGAAAAGGCAGGACAGAAAAACCACTGCAGGAAATCCTCCTCCAGAGACGTCAAGCATTCTTTGCCCACATTGTCAAAGAACATTTCGAGCCAAAATAGGCCTTATCAGCCATCTTAGAACCCACGGCTCCACACCTTCAACCCCACTGGATGAAATGAATGGTCATCATCATTCTTGACGGACAAACAACACACACCATATATATATATATATATATATATATATATATATATATATATATATATATATATATATATATATATATATATATATATATATATATATATATATATATATATATATAATATATATATATAAAACAGAGTGTATGTGGCTTTGTGTGTATGTGTGTATTGGATGCGTTCGATAACGGTACATCCGATTGAGATGAAATTTTCTACACGTCTTCCTTTCATTCCTGTGCAACCGACTGTAATAGTTTCTTAGTGTAAAATCTTCTACTTATTTAATAACATTTACTTTTTCATTTTTCATTATATAATTTCTATATAGCAGGGGGACTTCACTCTAGAAAAGTTATTTCAAGGGGCATAACTTTTAATAACATTTCTATATACTTTATAGTCATATTGTTGGACTTACTTGCACTATTGTTAAACTCTTTGTCTATAGTTATTTTCAGGCATATGAGTTATAATAAATAATGATATAATCTTTAAGGCATTTTCAAAGTTTTCATAAAAATAATGCATAATGCATAACATTGTAACCCATCTTTTTCTGCTTAAAGAACTTATCAACTGTCATGTCGGTGATTAAAAACAGTTTTCATTAAAAATAATGAATGGTGTGTGGAAGGACATTCTTTTAAGTTACTGTGCGCCAGGAGCTGGACGAAACCACGCCGGGTCAGATAGATAGACAGACAGACAGATAGTCGGGAACGGAAGCTTATTTGACTACTTATATGAATTAAATGACATGCTCCCCACCAGGGACTGGGTGAAGCCGGGCCGGGTCAGACAGACAGACAGATAGACAGACAGACAGTCGGGAACGGGAGAGCTTATATGACTACGTATATGAATTAAATGAGATGCTCCCCACCAGGGACTGGGTGAAGCCGGGCCGGGACAGACAGACAGACAGACAGATAGACAGACAAACAGATAGTCGGGAACGGGAGAGCTTATATGACTACGTATATGAATTAAATGAGATGCTCCCCACCAGGGACTGGGTGAAGCCGGGCCGGGTCAGACAGACAGACAGACAGATAGACAGACAGATAGTCGGGAACGGGAGAGCTTATATGACTACTTATATGAATTAAATGAGATGCTCCCCACCAGGGACTGGGTGAAGCCGGACCGGGTCAGCCAGACAGACAGACAGACAGACAGACAACCAAGCAGACAGACAGACTGATAGATAGATAGATCCCCTCCAGGATCTGGGCGAAGCCGGGCCGGGTCAGCTAGTATATATATATATATATATATATATATATATATATATATATATATATATATATATATATATATATATATATATATATATATATATATATAAAGTAATGTCTCCTGCGGTAGCTCTGGTGGGCCTATTCCCGCTGGTCGCGGGGTCCGCTAAGTCAGGTGGAGAGTTTGACGATAGTGCACGCTTTACACAGGTCCGGACACTTGTGTTTGACAGATGTACGAGCCCTTACGGCCCGGGCACGTACGAGGCCCTCACCTGTGGGACTTGGCTGAACGCCTCTAAGCCGGGTCCCTTGGGTGTCAGGGTCTGGCCATCACTCGCCACCTGCTCGTGGTGGCGAGGTCCTGGAGGATTTGACGCTGTGCCGCCAGCGTCTGCAATCTATCTTGTGCCAGACGTATTGGTTACCCATTCCTCTGGAATACACAAGAATTAGGTCGAGAGAGAGGACGTGTCGTTTGGGCATCACACGTTTCGCTGAAGCTCTGCCCAGGCATTGTGATGGAATTTTGGCCACATACCAACTCACATACTTTGGTCTGTCAAGACTGCAAGGTGCCAAACTTATATATATATATATAGTAAATTGAACAAAAAGTTACTTTTTGGGCGTTCACGCGCTTTGAACCTAAGTATAGCCAATTCCCGTGCTACTACTTGTAGTGTACTGGACTGATTTGTGCGTGTGGATTAGCCATCAGGCGAACCCACTCCGACTTCAGAGTTACTTGTAATTTACGACTCTAAGTCAAGGACGAGAAGAACAACATTCAACTATATCAACAGAGAGTTAATTATTCCACTTCCCTACATACATGGCAGACTGAAGAATATATTTAACACGTGATATCTCCAGGCTCTGAATGACAATAAAATTGGAAGTGACGGCTGTCTGCATGTGGCGAGGATGATCCAGATCAACACGGGGCTCAGGCGACTAGACCTGTCGGGTGAGCATGCGTGCCGTTTATGTAATCTTAATGCGTTTAATATCCAAAGAACGTAAACACTAATCTGGGAGCGGCGGTGGCGCAGTATCTGACCTGCCGACCTTGTAGTTATATTATCGAATCCCACTGAAAGCGGGGTTTAAATACAATATTGATCTGGACGCCATAGACCAACCCAGCCTAAATTGGTAGTACCAGAAACTGCTATGGGAAGTAAAGATGCTCTGTGTCTTAATGACTACATTGCCCAACAATTGTTGATTGGTCTATCTAGATGTTGGGCTTGCACCATATACCTAATATTCCACAAGGCGTGGAAAAGGATTCTTCTGTCTGTTAGTTCATCCCTAAGTCCATTCATCCATCCATTCATCAATCCATCCATCCATTTATCCATCCACCTATCCACCCATACATCCACTCATTTATTAATCCATCCATCCGTCCACCATCCATCAACCCACCTATCCATCATCCATCCATCCATCCATCCATCCATCCATCGACTCACACAACTCACACATCCATTTATCCTTCCATCCATCCACCGACTTACCCATCCATCCTTCCATCCATCCATCCATCCATCCATCCATCCATCCATCCATCCATCCATCCACCCACCCATCCATACATACATACATCCATCCACATACACAGTTATTCAACTAAGTAACTACTAGTACTAAACTATCAGTTTGTTTGTCCATCTACCTACACATTACTTTACCTACCTACCCACCTACCTACCTACCTACCCACCCACCCACCTACCTACCTACCTACCCACCTACCAACCTACCTACTTACATACCTACATACTACCTACCTACCTACCGACCTACCTACCTACCTACCTATATATCCACTCACCTACCTACATACCTACCTACTTACATACCTACATACCTACATACCTACCTGCCTACCTAATAACCAAACAATCGGTCTAGATACCTATCTATTTACCTACCTGGCTTATTATCAATCTTTGTGCTTTTTATCTACCCGTCTCTCGGCCTGCCTGTCTGTCTTTATATCTGCCTTCTTCCCGTATACCTGCCATATTTCTGTCTGTCTGTCTGTCTGTCTGTCCTGTCTGTCTGTCTGTCTGTCTGTCTGTCTGTCTGTCTGTCTGTCTGTCTGTCTGTCCTGTCTGTCTGTCTGTGGAGGATATATAAACTTTCTTGATTAATGCTTCTACTCCTTGTGTTATTATTACAGGCAATAACTTGGATGACAAATGCGCAGAAGCGTTATCTTTGTCTCTGGAGGTAAGATTTTACTTGTTGTAAATCATTACAATTGGGCACCTGGTTATAAACTACAATGTAATCAGAATATAAACCATTTGACTCGGTGCATTGGTGCACCATGGGCGGTACTACACCCATGAACAAGAGATGGAGTGGCAAAACCTAAATACCCATGTTTGGATTTTGTTGTAAACGTAATACCCAGGAAGAGGTGGCTATTTTTATGTCTACGTGAAAGAGATTAAACAAATGTAATATTATCTGGGCTCTCAGGTCGATTCAGTCTAAAATGGCTACAAGGAAATGTCTTGGGAAGTAAAAGCAGCCGGTCACATCAGCCATATCATCAGCTAAGTGGCGATTGGTCTATGAAAACTTAAACCCAATGCACGTTAAGTGTGTTAAAGAGACTCTTACTTGTTTTTAAAGAAGACTGAACTTGCATTAAAAATGAGAACTGTCAAATGCTATGTATATTCGACGCTACTGTATGGCGCGGAAGCCTGGACATTGAACAAGCAACTAGAAAGTCGCATAGAAGCTCTGGAGATGTGGATGTACAGACGAATATGTCGTATTTCATGGAAACAAAAACAATCAAATGCAGAGGTTCTAGAAAAAACTGGGAATGAAGAGAGAGTTGATGAAAGAAATAAAGAGTAACCAAGTGAAATATTGCGGCCACGTTAAAAGACATGATACTCTTATAAAAACCAAACTAGAAGGCAAGGTTGGGGGAAAGCGAGCAAGAGGTAGACAACGATACAAGTGGGAAGATAACATCAAGAGATGGACGAAGATAAGCCTGACATAATGTACAGTCAAGGCGAGAGACAGAAAGTGGTGGAGATCCATTGCAGCCAACCTTCACTGTGGAGGCGGCACCTGATTGATTGATTGAGCTCTGGAAATGTTAAAAACCGCTGTTGTTTCCCCTGCCGCTAACATCGTAGATTTATCAGTCAGTCTTGCATCACAAAAAAGAGACAATTTGAAATAGTGGTTTGTATGAGTCACGCCTTGCATAACAAAATAAGAGACAATGTGATCTAGTGGTGTTTATAAGTCACGTCTTGCATAATACAAAGGAGTCGGTGATATAATGGTATTTATAAGTCAAGTTTTACTACATTTAGTAAATGATATGACATTGTGGTGTTTAAACGTCACGTAATTCATTACATATAGAGATGTGGCGACGAAGTGGTGTTAATAAATCCCGTCTGACATCACGAAAAGAGATATTGTGGCACAGTGGTGTTTATTAGTGAAGTCTTAGAGCACATATAGAAACTCGGTGACATAGTGGTATTTTTCAGACGTGTCCTACGTCATATAAAGCGATTTGATGACTTTGTGGTTTGTCGTTGTTGTTTTTTCCAATACCTCAATGCTGTTCAACATTAGAAGAGAAGTTATAATTAAGGCCCATCCCAGCCTCGGTTTAATAATCCTGTAATCGAATCAACCCCATTTCGGATATTAATCTTAAAGAGATTGTTGTCCATTTCAGGTAATGATAATGTTTTTGTTTTTTTTAAAAATCACGTTTTACTATGCAGTGGCATAGTAATGTTTATGAATGAATACCACCTTAAAAAAAAAAAAAATATTCAGTGCCCCAGAAAAGTAGATTTGGACCAAATATGGTGCACAATCAAATAATCAAGTATTATTATGCAAATGTCCATAAATTGAGCATTAAAATTGCGGAAGATACCACGAAACTAAACAAATAACACGATGAGCCTAGTATGGCGATATATCGTCCTTCTGTCCAAATAGGAGACCATAATTGGCGATATATTATCCTTCGGCACCGATTCAGTTAAAATTCCCACAGTCAGTTTCCTGCCAGGGGTCTGTAATGTGACAGCACCATCACATTTTGTAGGCCGTGAGCAAGGAGGAATAGGTGGCCAATCTTTCCCTCACTGTGGCAAGCGCCAAGCCCAGGCCTCGAACACCCCCCCCCCCCGACCTTCAGGGTACTGGTAGCGGAGTTGGCTATCACCGTCGCGATCGCGCCTGGCTGAATGACACCTGACACCACACCATGAGATGCGCTGAACTAGTGGTGTTAGTTTTTTTTTTAAATATCATGTATATAGGGACGAGCTTATGTAAATGAGAGAGTGCAAGTTAAGTAATATCTTGCATTTAAGTTAAGTAATACCTTGCATTTAAGTTAAGTAATATCTTGCATGCCGGCTTCGTGGCTTAGAGGTTATGACTTTTCTCCGTAATCTCGTATACTCTCGTCGGTAACGTGATGACGGTGAGAATCAGTAGTGGTTCGAATCGCATCGGTAACTTACGGGGTATGTGAGCCGGCCGCTCAGAAAGCAATGGCAAACTACTGAGCGTAATCTTGCCAAGAGATCAACATACTGCTGAAAGATGCTGGTGTTGACAGCGATGTCCTGTAAAGGATATGCCAAAAAAAAAAAATATCTTGCATGTAAGTTAAGGAATACCTTGCATTTAAGTTAAGTAATATCTTGCATTTAAGTTAAGTAATATCTTGCATTTAAGTTACGGAAAACCTTGCATTTAAGTTAAGGAAAACCTTGCATTTAAACACATAAACCACAAACAATATGTTGCACGATTTATTGCCTGGTTTATGTCGCTGCATCTCGTCAGGTGCATACCGCAGAGTTATATATCATATGAAGGAAATACATGAATAATTCCTTAGCTGGAACACTGACAACACATAGTATCTACTATTAGTGCATTGGAATGATTTTTGGGTATGGATTCATTATCATCATCAAGTGCCGTGCCAGCTGGCGTAGGCGTTCATGGCTCTCCACAGATCTCGGTCTTTGGTTTTCTGGATCAACTCTGCTGCTGATATCCTCCGTGCCACCGTCTCAATCCATCCAGCATCATTTCTTTTGGTCTGCCTCTGCCTCTCTTCCCCTCGATCTTTCCAGTTGTTACGATGTTCTCCAATGCCTCTCTTCTCATCACGTGACCGAAGAAATATGTTTGTCTCTGTCTTATTGTTGTATATAATGTTCTAGTTTCATTAGCCTGTTTCAGGCAGTCGTCGTTAGTTACTCTGGCAATCCAAGGAATTCGCAACATTCGTCTTAGGAACCACATCTCTGTTGGGTATGGATTAGCTTTCCCTATTGGCAGTGACCCTCACCATCAGGTGAACCCATTCCGACTTCTGAGGTGTTTGTAATTTACGCCCCCAAGTCAAGGCTGAGAAGTCAACATTTTAGTCCATCAGACCGGTGTAGGGGTTGAACCCGCTTCTTCGGCATCAGCGCACTGGAAGGTTAAGAGCGAGTGCTCTTGTCCATTGGACCATGGTGACCTGTCTATACTATTACCAACGGCCTCTCTGCTTTCATTGATAAACCTTTATGGCGCGCAGACAGTAGTTTGGAAACATTTCTTGACCACGCCATCTTAAGAGCGAAAGATCAAGATTTAGACCAGGTCAAAAATCATTGGAAGCAAGGAGTTTTAAACATGGATAAAGCAACGAAAGAACGTACAAACTTTATTTTCATAGGTTAAGAATTGAGTATAAACGGACTGACCCAAACGGCTATCGACCCGGCAATGTTAATGGACTACGAGATAGATCAGCGACAAGACCACATGAATAGTCTAAACGAAATGTGTAGGGAACATAACATGAAAATTAGCACAAGCAAAACAGAGGTAATGACTATAACTAAAGAAGAACAAACAGCAACAATTCACCTAAACGAACATCCCTTGAAACAAGTAAAGAGCTTCAAGTACCTAGGAAGTATAATATCATCAAATGGCAGATCAGAAGACGAGATCGAAAATAGGTGCAATAAGGCAAATCAACTCATTGGACAAATGGCACCAATACTAAAGAACAAACATGTATCAATAACTACTAAGAAAGCACTTTACAACACAATCTTCCTACCAACTCTGTGCTACCAATGCCAAACCTGGACAATGACAGAAAAAGAGAAAAGAAAAATCACAACAACAGAAATGAGGTTCCTGAGAAGAATACTCAACGTATCAAGAAGAGATAAGATCAGAAATGAAGAAATCAGGACTAAAGTGGGGGTTAAAGCTGCTCTAGATTTTATTAGAAAGCAGCAAGTAAAATGGTTTGGCCATGCAAGTAGGCTACCAGTCAACAGCATGCCACAACAAGCAATGATGTACAGACCAGATGGAAACAGAGGAAGAGGCCGACCCCGTAAACGTTGGACGGAGGGAATAACAGAATCCATGGGAATGTCGATATACGAAGCCCATAACCGGGCACTCTCACGAAGTTTATACTTCACCTCGACACCGCAAGGTACAAGAGGAACATGATGAGATGAGATGAAGAATTGAGCACGCATGTCCGTCTAATATTCTGCCCTTGCTGTCTCTCTGTGTCATACATTATTTCATAAATACATCACTTATAAGGCTAACTGAAGGCAACAACAGCAACAGTATCAATATACGTATTATAAAGGTATGGGAAATGTGCATACATCTTTACTACATGACACATTAATATTAATTATAGATTTGACAATTGGTATTAACTAGGAGAGACATACTGTACAACCAACAAGGAGACTGTTACGCTAGGGTTTTATTATTATTATTATTATTATTATTATTATTATTATTATTATTATTATTATTATTATTAGCAGTAGTATTACTAAGGGGGAAGGTATTCTGTATTGAGATAAGTCTTTGAATAATTTGCGATTACATATATAGAGATTGGCGATGTCTTTGATTTCGTGTGGAAGATAGTTCCACAGCTGAGCTGCGGAGTACGCTAAGTGTGTTTGTGACTTAAACGGACGAGGGGCGGGGTGGAGAAAAGGCAGCTAGAAATGACGATCGTCGGCACAACTTGTGTGTGCATTTCTATGCTGCCAAGCAAACTCCCAGTTTTATGTAACATCCTTGTTTCAGAGTAGCAAAACTCTCAGAGAGCTGAACTTAAGTCACAACCACTTTACCGAGGTAGGCGCCTACTTTATCGGCATGTCCATCGGTAAGTTGATATTGATCAAACTTGACATTATGACAATATGTAATACCATATTATGTGTTATAATATCTAATTAGATTGACTTTACTTCTGCAGATGTTATATCTTTCATGAGGAGGCCAGCATGGCCGAATGGACGAGAAAACATGTTCTTAAACTTACTGTGTGCTGATGCTAAGGTAGGGGTTCAACCCCTACACCGGACAGTTGGACTAAAATGTTGACATATCGTCCTTGACTTGGGAACGTAAATTATAAGTACCTCTGAAGTCGGAGTGGATTTGACTGATGGAGAGGGACACTGTAGCAGAGAAACTGAAGAAACATAAACGCAACAAAAATGCGGTTTCTGGGGCACAAAACAGGCACCAAAAGGAAAGAGGCGGTTCCTTAAAAAAATTAATTAAAACACAGACGAAACCATAATTTGGTCAGAGAAAGTAAATGGTGACAGTCAACATTTTGGGGTCACTTTGTGAGGAGAAATAAACGTGAAACTTAGTAACAACTGGCAAATTCACCGACAAAGTGAGGACAGAGTGATACACATCTGGTTGGACTGGTTACATACCATAATGAGAACACAATCCTAATCAGAGACCCTGGTTATGGTTTGAAATGGTGAATCAAGAATGCAAGGGCACATGATGATGACGAATGCAAGGAATTAGCCACATACAAGTAGAGTTTTGGAAAACAAAAGATACTTCATTAATCAGTCTACTGTATAGTCATACGTGTAAGCCGCTTTCAACTGATTAATCAGTGCAGCAATAGCAGCAGCAGTAATAGTATTAGAGATAGTAGTAGTAGTAGTAGTAGTAGTAGTAGTAGTAGCAGCAGCAGCAGCAGCAGCAGCAGCAGCAGCAGCAGCAGTAGTAGTAGTAGTAGTAGTAGTAGTAGTAGTAGTAGTAGTAGTAGTCGTAGTAGTAGTAGTCGTAGTCGTAGTAGTAGTAGTAGTAGTAGTAGTAGTAGTAGTAGTAGTAGTAGTAGTAGTAGTAGTAGTAGTAGTAGTAGTGGTTGTTCTACCCCTTCAGCTGACTTCAACTCATTAATCAGTGTGCTATATAGCAATGTTGTTTACTTACCTTCAACTCATCAATCATTGTATTACTGTTTAATTGCCCTGAACTCAATAATCATTGTGGTATATAGTTCTGCTCTTTAGTTAGCTTCACCGCATTAACCTTTGTACTGTTTAGTTCTGCTGTTTAGTAGCCTTCAACTCATTAATCATTGTACTGTATAGTCCTACTAAAGCTGCCTTAACTTCATTAATCAATGAACTGTGTAGTTTTGCTGTTCATGCACCTTCAACTCATTAATCAGTGTACTGTAGAGTTATGCTGTTCCCGTGTCTTGAACTCATTAATCATTGTACTGTATAGTTTTGCTAGTCATGCAATTAAACTCATTAAGCATTGTACTGTATAGTGTTGCTATTCATGCACATTCAATTCATTAATCATTGTACTGTATAGTTTTGCTGTTCCTGCACCTTCAACTAATTAATCAGTCAGTGTATTGTAAAGTTTTGCTGTTCATGCACCTTCAACTCATTAATCAGTGTACTGTAAAGCTTTCCTGCTCATGCACATTCAACTCATCAATCATTGTACTGTATAGTGTTGCTGTTCATGAACCTTCAACTCATTAATCAGTCAGTGTATTGTAAAGTTTTGCTGTTCATGCACCTTCAACTCATTAATCAGTGTACTGTAAAGCTTTCCTGCTCATGCACATTCAACTCATCAATCATTGTACTGTATAGTTTTGCTGTTCATGCACCTTCAACTATTAATCATTGTACTGTATCGTTTTGCTGTTCCTGCACCTTCAACTCATTAATCAAGGTACTGTATAGTTTTGCTGTTCATGCACCTTCAACTCATTAATCAGTCAGTGTACTGTATAGATTTGCTGGTCATGCGCCTTCAACTCATTAATCAGTCAGTGTACTGTACAGTTTTGCTGTTCATGCACCTTCAACTCATTAAACAGTATGCTATATAGTTTTGATGTTCATACAGCTTCAACGTATTAATCGGCCAGTACTGTAAAGTTTCGCTGTTCCTGCACCTTCAACACATTAATCAGTGTACCGTATAGTTTTGCTGTTTCTGCAGCTTCAACTCATTAATCATTGTACTGTATAGTTTTTCTGTTCCTACACCTTCAACTCATTAATCAGTGTACTGTATAATTTTCCTGTTCATGAACCTTCAACTCATTAATCAGTGTACTGTATAGTTTTACTGTTCCTGCACCTTCAACTCATTAATCAGTGTACTGTATAGTTTTGCTGTCCCTGCACCTCCAACACATTAATCTGTCAGTGTACTGTATAGTTCTGCTGGTTCTGCGCCATCAATTCATTATAATATAGTCTCGCTTTTCGGCTACCCCAGAAATTCCAATGACAAAACAGCACTTATTTGTGGATGCCATTTTAAAATGTTTTGTCTTTTTTAAATGACACAGCGGCAAACGAAAATCTGGATGTGATAAATCTGAGCTGGAATCATCTGAGAGAGCATGGCGGAATTGAAATCGCCAAGGGTTTAAAGGTAAGATTTCTGCAAGGGCTGTAGTATCAGGACTCGGTGAGAATGAACATTAGTGATCATGTATATGTGAAGAAGCAGATGTTGCACTGTGTTTAAAAACAGATTAAAAGGCAAGAATATCGACTTTATTGCACCGGGTTTTTAATCCCATAAAGCTCGGCCTGTTGTTTCAGGGCGGCCTGTCGAAAGAGTAGGAAAAAAAAAACGAATTCCGTAGCTACAGCGAAGACCTCCAGCAGTCTCCGAGAAAACTGCACTCGTGAATCTAATGAATGAGCCCGGCGTCAAACCCATACATTTCTGAGCGCTTCGCCACGGAGACTGCCTGCTCCATGTTTAGTAACGTCGCATTTATATTCGTGTGAAAGGGCAAAATGACAGCAGAGCGCGTCTTCCAGGATACAGGCAGGGTGACCGCATGCCCTTTTAAACGAGACATATAAGTATTATCCTGGGACGAATAAGGAATAAGTGGAACAGGGTAGTGGCAACAGTAGTAGTAATTGTCGTTGTAGCAGCAGCAGCAGCAGCAGCAGCAGCAGCAGCAGTAGTAGTAGTAGTAGTAGTAGTAGTAGTAGTAGTAGTAGTAGTAGTAGTAGTAGTAGTAGCAGCAGCAGCAGCAACAGCAGTAGTAGTAATAGTGTTTGTTGTTGTTCATGATGATGATGATATTATTGTTATTATTGTTACAGGAGAGAATAGTAATTGAGGAGGCGAAAAACAAAACAAACAAACAAACAAAACAAAATAAAATGCCCACGTAATTAGTCCTGCATATATTTCTGGATTTCTAATGTTGAACATGTAACCATTTTGTTCTGTGTTTTTAGAAGATGATCTTAGCCCTATTCATTATCATTTTGTGAGGACTTAAATGGGGTCTTTTAGTAATCATTGACAAGATTGTTTGATCATACACCATACATCTATGTTTCTCTTCAGTATCAATCATTGTATTGTAAACTGACACATGCAAGGATCCTGTTGAACCAAGCCAGGAAGATATGCACCCAGGACACACAGACACAGGAGTTTAAAACTCTAAAGAATATCTTACACCTTAATGGGTACTCTACCGGATTTTTAAAGCGTCAGCTGCCAACAGCCGAAACCAAAACCCGACGTAACATCAATCCCCAAACTCAAGGTATTTATCAACTAACCTTTCGAGGGGATGACGTAATACAACGTCTACAGGACCGGCTTATTAGAGCAGTCTGCCGAACATTCGGTGCTGCAACTCTAGTTACCAGATACAGAACCACGTCTATTCCCAACCCAACAGAAAAAAGAACCCGTCTCTCTGTACGCCAAATCCAATTGTATTCATCAATTTACATGCAGGTGCCAATCTAGCTATATCGGCAGAACAGAAAGGCAGTTGAATAACAGGGTTGTCGAGCACATACCCAGGTTGATTGAGAAAATAATAAGCAACATTGTGGGAACCTGGCCAAGCGTACACATCACAAACCTCCTACGTCATCGATTGTGCGGCACATTTTGGAAACCCGCTACTTGATTGATAGTGACAATGCGTTTCGTGTGTTGCCTACCAACAACTACTTCACTTGTAATTTACGTACCCAAGTTATGGACGAGAAGTCAACATTTTAGTCCAACTGACCGGTGTAGGGGTTGATCCCGCTACCTCGGCATCAGCCCATCGGATGTTTAAAAACAAGCGCTCTTATCAATTCGGTCATGCTAACTTCCATGATCTGTGGTTGAAAACAACAAACTATTACCTCCCTTCCACAGGAAAACATTCGGCTCAAAGTGTGTAATCTCTCTTGGAATGGACTAGCCACTCAAGCAGGACTGGCCTTGGCAGATGCCCTGTCCGTGAACCAGAGCCTTCTAGAGCTGGACATCTCAGGCAATCGTCTGACTTATGAAGTGGCAGCTAGACTGGCGAAAGTACTTGCTACTAACGATGTCATTAAAGTTTTGAAGGTATTTTGTTTTTAGTAGCAACATGTACATTTTGTTCCACAGTGGGATTTAAGATGATCTGCGTTGTTTCGATTATATCAGAATATTCAGGTGTTAGAGATAGGAAATTATAGATACGGGGATAGAAGGGAGACAGAGAACGTGAAAGCGACACATACACACACACACGCGCGCACGCACACACACGCACACACACACACACACACACACACACACACACACACAGCCCTCTGATTCGGGCACCGAAGGTTGTGGGTTCGATTCCGAGCCGCATCCTTAGGTTCACGAGTGCATTTTTTCGGAGACTCCTGGGGGTCGTCGCTGGAGCTACGGAGTTTGTGCTTTGCGCGACGCTTTCCGCGCTGCGGAAAGAGACTGGGCCATATAGGATATAACCAGGTGCAATGAAGTCGACCCTGCCATGCAAAGTAACATCGGCAAGCGTGACCTTGACCTCATCACTCATCAGAGTACCGCTTAATCCACACAAATATGGGACTAGCAATATATGCCCAATTGGTCTTAAGGTGTGTAAAGGAGTCCTTACTGACTTCCCGAGCCTATCGAAGAGTGCTTGAATGTCTCTCCTCTGGTGTGGGGTTGATAGGAATTAATTCGTAAGTCAGTTATTTGTTAGAAGAAGCCAGGCATTCAATCAACCTAAAGTTTCTTAACTATCATATTTCCTCTGCACCTACCATTCATCACAGAAGAAAAAAAAAAAAAAAACATTTTGACGCTCGTTTTGATAAATAATTCCAACTTTAAAAAAATTAGATTTGTGAGGTGTGGGGTTTGAAATAAAAGTAACAGTGCGCAAGTAACTAGATTAATTTAAATTCACAGTTACTTTATTGTACAGATCGTGGTCGTCTTGGTAATGGCAGTCGGCAATAATGCGCCATCTTAAAGAGAAATTTAACAACTCTTGCTGTCTGTAAGACATATCTATAGACATGAAAGACTATCTTATATTTCTCTCCTAGCTAGAGGACCGATAACTATCATTTATATTTTCCCTTTAGTCAGGCAATAACTGCATCACTTCCGCTGGAGCCATAGCCTTGGCAACAGTCATCAACAACTCAGAGAACTGTGAGTTGCAAGAGCTGGATTTGACGGTAAACAAACCTCACTCCATAACTACCAGTCACTTATCTGTCTGTCTGTCTGCCTGCTTACCTGTTTGCCTACATGCCTGCCTGTCTGTTCCTTCGTTCTGTCTGTTTATCTGCGAGCCTGCCTGCTTGCCTAACTGTCTGTCTGTCTCTCTGTCTGTCTGTTTATTTCCAAACCTGCCTAACTGTCTGTCTGTCTGCCTGCCTGCCTGTCTGTCTGTCTGTCTGTCTGTCTGTCTGTCTGCTTACTTGCCTGTCTGTCTGTCTGTCTGTCTGTCCCTTATCCGTCACTGCCTAAGACAATTATGTTGTCGTTTCAATCTTATCACAATAAAGGTGTCTAATGAGACTTGTCTGAGTCAAGGAACGACCATTACAAAAGATGCGTCGACTGTTGGTCAGATCGACAGAACTTGACTTGTCATATCCGCATCCAATATGGAAGCTATAGTGTCCCGGTTAGGACGTTACGCTGACAGTGGCACGACCGCGGTCAGACGAGGGTTCAATTTCAGCTCTCGACATTCGCTATGAGATGGAAATTATCGCCACCTATTCCTCCTTGCTCTCACATCTACAAAATGAGATTCAACTCTTCACACAGCAGGCTCGGCCTAAGGGGCTGTTTTCTGTTTTGTCTTAAATGAGTGAATTAACAAAAAATAGAAATAGAATCGATAAGCCTTACTAAAACACGATCACAAGTGACAAAATGAACGTTGCGGATAAAACCTTCGTCAGCTTACAAAGAACAAGTATACACTGAAACAGAAAAAAAAAAAACATTAAAAATTCTACATGAAAATATATATAAAACTAACTCATCTGTTTCCTTGTTATGGACTCCACTCGCGTGTGAGTGACCAAGAAACTCATGGTACTTGTGTTGAGTAACCAAGAAACTCACTGTACTTGTGTTGAGTAACCAAGAAACTCATGGTACTTGTGTTGAGTAACCAAGAAACTCATGGTACTTGTGTTGAGTAACCAAGAAACTCACAGTACTTGTGTTGAGTAACCAAGAAACTCATAGTGAGTCGGTTGGTACATAATGTTGTTACTGCAATAGATCTCTCTAAACATGCATACTCTATTTCTGTTATTAAGGATGTCCCAGTGGAGTATGAGTTCCTGCGAACAATAGAAGAGATTAAGAGAAAGAAGACACACTTTACAATCAAACACGGACCTGTCATGAGAGCAGGAAATACCACATATGATCTCTGTAAGCATGCCATTGATGTTGACGTTGTGAACAAGCAACCCGTTGTCATTTTGAAGGTTGGTCTCTGTTCGGCTGTGCGTGTTTATCTTGTAAAGGTGTTTGTTCATTACACACTGACACCTATACTGTTATTTAGATCAGAAGTATCACACGACGTTCTTAATGATAAGTGCGTGATATTGTCGTTGTCTAGGTAACGATACTCCTGGGGTGTCAATTGAGCTCTCTCACTGTCTTACACTATGACTCACCCCCGCAGTGCACATCCACCAGTCATGAAACAAGATTGAGTTGGCGCACATAATCTTTTAATCCAGAAAGAACACGGACAAACGGAACATGTTTATACATCCAGAAAACACAATGTAAATCCACCGAATAAGTATATCCTCCTCACACTTAATCCGCACACATCACTGCCTTCTCAAGGCCTCCTTACTCTCGAATGTACACGACAGGTATCCAGCTACTAGCCCCAGCTGGACCTCACACACGACAACCCACACAATGGGTATAGGCCTACACTCACTATCCACCCCACTCTGGGTTTTAGGCCTGCATTCAAACTCGGAGAACAACACAATCCAGGACGGAGCTCTATCCGTCCTACCTCCGCTTCTATCCTTCAACTCCCGACCCGTTCGGAGTCAAAACATCAACTGTCTTAAACGACCTGACCCGCAGTCGGTCTCTTCTCTCACTGACTTTCAAGTCTCCTGACTTCACACAACACTCAACTGTCTTTCGCCCCATCCACCCTAGGGGTATCCACTCACACCCGCCCCATTATTTCTCAGGGTTGATTGTTTTTCTCGTAGTCCCGCTACACAGGTCACTCATCTCAATGTCAATGACCCAGGCATATGTCATTATCCCCCCCCCCCCCCTTAAAAGAAAACATCGTTTTCAAATGTTGGGAGACTAATACTTATCAAATATGTGACCCAGACATATTGCCTGGGTAGTCGTAAGTATAAATCCTACTTACTCTAGCTACCACACTCAATAATACATCAAATGCTCATAGTACACTCCCCTATTCCCCACACATCAATACAACCAACTTTCTATCTTGTGTACCAATGCATGAACTAATACATCACATAATAATAATACATCATAGGAAACATCATATCTGTGTATCTGCAGGTCTATTACCATCCTCAAAAAGACACAAGCTATTTGTGTACCGACCCTATATTAGGTGGTTCTTTTCTTGCCTCAAACCTCCACCTATGATTCCTGTGGATGCTGTGTCTACCCTTCATATACCCATGCCTCATGTTTCCTATATCTTTAACACATCTGTTTGCTAATCCTGGTTCAGTGATGTCGTTAACACTCCTTTGAACTGCGTTAACATTGCTATCTGCATATTGTACTGTTACACTGGAGTCTCTGTTTAGTCTGACCTCTTTATTAAACCCTGGCCCATATACCTGGCATCCTGCTCTATGCTGCTTCCGCCTTACTCCTATGTGCCCTGCACATGCCCTATCCTGAGCTGTTCTAGTATATCGGTCTCTATATGCTAAGGGTACCACTCCTTGCCCGCATGCCGTTCCGTCATCTGAAAACCGGCGAGTGAGAGTATTGTTCTTCCTTCCGAAGCACCATCTACCCTTTTTTGATTGCCTATGTCTCACTTTCCTACACCCTTGGAAACATTTGTCTATCGTATCATCTTGTCTCTGGGATTCCCTACAGCTTTATTTGAGATCCATTCTCACCTGCTCAGCTGTCCTATCCCTGTCCTCTGTGTCTACTTCAAGTGCCACATTTTCTTCAGCTATACTCTCTAATTTAGGTTTTCTTTTTGTAACTACCTCGTTACTACTTAAACTATGTTTCTGATCCCAATAAACTACTTCTTCTTCTGTACAATCTTTAACTCCTGGCACGTTTCCGATGATCAAATCTGCCACTGGTGAGTCTAGAACACACGCTACCACTCTTCCTGTGATATATGGTGTTTTTACTGCTATCACGGCTAATGGGTAGAATTCTACTGTCCCATTAAATGTTATGCACCTAATCTTTTCACCTGTGTAATCCGAAGGATGTATTAAAGTTTTTCTAACTCCGATAGACGTACATCCGGAATCCCTAATTGTTAACGCTGGCTTATCATTGACGAAACCATGGTGCATCTTCATGCTTCCACCTGCATGGACTGCTGATCCTGCTTTCACTGTATGACCACACACTAAGACTGGCTGACCGTCTTTTTCAAAAAGAGGTTTGCACCCACTACAATCTTCATTGTTGATAGTCTCAATAACTTGTGCTGCATTAGAATGCTCCGTTTCCCTCATCGTACAATGATAGCTGACATGCCCCTTCCTTCCACATTTGAAACAAGTGATCTCCCTTTTACTGTTGTTCGTTGGTCCATCTGATGGTTGTGCATCACACTCTGCCATTTTGTGTCTCCAGCTCCCACAATTCCAAGCATCCGGCATAACTATTTGGACGTCCTCTGGAAATTTCCCTCTTTTGTATGGGTACCGTCCTGCTCCTACCAACATTGGTTGCCTCGGAAACCATTATCTTGAGATTCTTGCTGCTCAACTTTCTGTGCTGAATCCACACTTTTCGCTCTTGGTCTAATGACTGGATTCTGGTCCTGTTTAGTGTACGCTGCACAGACTATTTCCTCACTAAAAGTCTACCAATAGAACTGTTTGGATGTGCAGTCATATAGTTTTGCCCTAACTGTGACATTGTTTCTATGTCCTTTGGCTTACGTTCCTCAAATAAAGCTACTAAGTTTGTATTGCATGCAGATACTACCTTGTCTCTTAACATTAAATCCACTAATTTATTAAAATCTTTCCCTACTTCTGCAAGCTCCATCCATTTATTAAATGTGTTCTTTACTGTGTTAAAAAATCTGTGAAATCTTGATTTGTCTCTGGTCCTAAGTGTCTAAACTTTGTTCTATAGCCATGCTCAGTCAGTTGGAACTTTGTTAACAAACGTTGCCGCAAAATAGTGTAGTTGTTTCTTTCTTCCACAGGTAAATTAAACATTGTATCTAGGGCCTTACCCGTAAGAAACTCGCCAAGTCGCATCGCATACTCTCCCTCTGGAATACCTAACACTTTCGCTGATGCTTCGAATCTTCCCAAATAAGATTCAAGATGGTCCCGGTCTGTAAAATATGACAGTTTTAATCTCTGTGATGACTGCGAAGGTCTTCTGTTTTCCTCACTTTGACCCTTCGAAGATAGTTCTAGTTTTCTGAGTGCAATTTCCGCTTCCATCTTAATCTTCTCTTTCTCGATTTCCACCGCATTTGTTTGTTTTAACTTTTCAAGTTCCATTTGTGTGTCTGTGTCTCTCTCTCTCTCTTCCTGTAGAAGCTTGTTTTCCATTTCAGCTAACTTTTCTTCCTGTAGACGCTTGTTTTCCATTTCAGCTAACCTTTCTTCCTGTAGACGCTTGGCCTCGAGTTCTGCCTGTCTCTGTTCTCTTTCGGCTTGTCTCTGGTCTCTTTCAATCTGTTTTTGTTCTTTTGCTTCGGCATACTCCTGTAACTCTTTACCCTTCAGGCCTAACCTTTCACCTGCTTCAATATATTCCATTAAAGTAGGCATCTTGTACTTGTGGACACGTTGCTGTCTGTCAGCCAACTATAAATGTACAGATTCTGCTGTTAGTCTTTGTGTACCTTCCCTAAGTACACCTCCTCTCAGACTGTACGTAAATTCGTAGTACTAATAATATCACTCTGTACTCACCCAGTCATTCTATGAGCACTAGGTAGTGAGGGGGAAATATCAACTATACTACCTCGCATATATACCTATAACAAATAGTTGTATAACATTTCTGGAAATATTGTTAAACATACATATAAATACATATACAAAACGAATGAATGATAACAGTAAGTGTTGTCTATAAAACGTTAGACTCACAAGCCAAGTACACGGAGACGGTGATCACAAAGAAATAAACTACAGTAACAACCACAAGCTTGTGTGAAACGACCACAGTGCGCGTAATAATATGTAAACTGACACCGACCACTAGACAGTAGAAATGACGAAAGATCACAATAATAACATATATCCGAACACAACAAATATCATATGTAAATATAACGAAAAGAAAGAAAGAGAAAAAAAAAAATTATAGCATCAAAATATACACAAATCTGACGTCAGACAACTCGGCTCTAGATATTGGTTAGGACTCCAATGCCACTGCACGACACGCTAACTCATTAGCGTTTTCCATACAAAAATATCGTAAGCACCAGAAAGAACCACGTTTTGTCACGCCTATCCCGATTTAGATAGAGATTGCAAAAAGTGCCTATCCAACAACTACATGTAATAACATATCATATATATATATATATATATATATATATATATATATATATATATATATATATATATATATATATATATATATATATATATATATATATATAAGTAGACAAACGATAACGACAGTTAAGACGGTGAGAGCAAACAAATGTCCAGATGGTTAGGCCGATAAATATGTACTTATTAATCCGTCACCAAATGTTCGTTTTTAATAATTTTTCACAATATGCTGAAGATGTCTACGACGCTAGTTTCCAAAGCGACTTATTGTTTTGTTGAGTGGTTACTGAATTCACGTGGTGATCGCAAGTTCCAACTGTCGACGAAAGATTGAAGGTGATAGTACTTATCCAAACTGGTCTTTTGATATGTTGTTACTTTCCCCTGGACGCGGTGCGAACAAAGTAATAATCCAAAATGTTCTTTTACAACTGTATGAAACCATGCTTCGCGGAGCTGCCACGTCATCCTTCGTTGTCAAAATGTTTGCTCATAACAGAGTAATGGTCACAAAGGGATTCACAAAGACGAACATAAAGTCTGGTTTTCGTTCACAAACACCTTGTTTATCCAGTTCTCCTCTGGAAAATTTTTGTAAATTTCCACTGCCTCGGCCTTGACATTGCCGGACACCTCAATTCAGTACCTCAGTACTCTTTGTCACAATAATACACATTGTAAACTGACCGGAAACTTTTCCCGTTATCCACAAAGACACCTGTCCTGCCCCAACACGGCTGTGGTAGGGGTACCGCACTACCCCCGTTTGTCACCCTTCCCGGTGAATCAGCAAATGTCAATTTTCTCTGCATTCTACACATCCATTAACTCTCCCCTTCTCGGGACTTCAATGTTCTCAGTACTTTACCTGTACTGTGCACTGTCCGCGTAAACTGCGCTGACCCGATTTGTCCGTGGAAACTCACAATTTCCACCGGCCTCCCCCGTCGTGTTAGCTGTGGTGAAATTCTTCACCTTTCGACTCGTGACCACACCGTGCGTCGCATCAGCACATACACATCTGTCAATATCTTTGAATTTTCAATCCTGTCTTTATCACCGACAGTGATACTGTCCAATTATGCTGACTCGCTCTTGTCGCAAACACGCGACTTTCACCTGTGCTGTCTCCTGGCGCTTCCGTCTCTTCTCTAGCGCGCTGTTTGTGACTAGTGACTAACCCGTCACCTCACACTCTCCGTTGACCTGTGCCGTATCTTCATGCGCGCTGACTGTCCAGTAATTTACCTGTAGTGTGACCTTCTCGCGAACTGTCTGTTATCTTCCGCACTACTGCCTGGTATCAATTTTACCTGGTTTCTCATGTCCTTGACACACACGCACGCTGCCCTCGCCACACTCTGTATTCAACACTGGTTTTTCCGTGCCCCGACTGCTAGCTTGCGTGTTTACTCCCGTCTGTCTGTGTGAATTATCTGGCGCACACACCGAAGAGTTCACATTAATTTCTTTAAGCAATAATATCCAATTTGTCAAGGGTTTGTTAGTTTGATGGAACGAAGTCACCAGATAATAACTCCTCTCTCAGCGAAGAGCACACAGATATCTCAATATTGCACGGTGTTCCTTGACCGAATGTAGCTGTCAGAAAATCTTTACTAAGCGACGAGCTCTCAGTTAATACACTGGGTTTCTTGAAAGGACGAGCCATCCAGATATCACACGACGTTCTTATGATAAGTGCGTGATATGGTCGTTGTCTAGGTAACGATACTCCTGGTGTGTCAATTGAGCTCTCTCACTGTCTTACACTATGACTCACCCCCGCAGTGCACATCCACCAGTCATGAAACAAGATTGAGTTGGCGCACATAATCTTTTAATCCAGAAAGAACACGGACAAACGGAACATGTTTATACATCCAGAAAACACAATGTAAATCCACCGAATAAGTATATCCTCCTCACACTTAATCCGCACACATCACTGCCTTCTCAAGGCCTCCTTACTCTCGAATGTACACGACAGGTATCCAGCTACTAGCCCCAGCTGGACCTCACACACGACAACCCACACAATGGGTATAGGCCTACACTCACTATCCACCCCACTCTGGGTTTTAGGCCTGCATTCAAACTCGGAGAACAACACAATCCAGGACGGAGCTCTATCCGTCCTACCTCCGCTTCTATCCTTCAACTCCCGACCCGTTCGGAGTCAAAACATCAACTCTCTTAAACGACCTGACCCGCAGTCGGTCTCTTCTCTCACTGACTTTCAAGTCTCCTCACTTCACACAACACTCAACTGTCTTTCGCCCCATCCACCCTAGGGGTATCCACTCACACCCGCCCCATTATTTCTCAGGGTTGATTGTTTTTCTCGTAGTCCCGCTACACAGGTCACTCATCTCAATGTCAATGACCCAGGCATATGTCAAGAAGTAATCACTCAAAACAACGAGTATAATGCCGGACAGGGTCAGGCAGACAGACAGACAGACAGACAGACAGACAGACAGATAGTCGGGAACGGGAACTTATATGACTACTTATATGAATTAAATGAGATGCTCCACACCAGGAGCTGGGCAATGCCGGGCCGGGTCAGACAGACAGACAGACAGACAGACAGACAGACAGACAGACAGACAGACAGACAGACAGACAGTCGGTAACGGGAACGAGAACTTATATGACTACTTATATGAATTAAATGAGATGCTCCCCACCAGTGACTGGGCGAAGCCGGGCAGGGTCAGCTAGTTACATATAAATTATAAGCATTCATTCATATGTGGTACCTGCACAGAATAACAAGACTAAACAATGGTATGACAGAATCACTAAAACGATGAGAACGAGCAGATTTAGTCAATCAAGTGAGAAAAAACAAATAGACAGGAGAATCAGAGACACATGTGAATAACATACAGATAGACAGACAGACAGACAGACAGACAGACTGACGGACGGACGGACGGACGGACAGACAGACTCGAAAAAAACGAACGAACGGAGCATGTAACGAACGAACGAACTTTGTGTCTAAAGCGTGACATATTGGGAATTTTTTGCCCATCTGACAATCAGCCCTTCCTAACACTCACCTGTAGCATTGTAGTAGTTAAATATTTAGTATTAACGGAAGGGGTTACACCCCTTGAGATGATTTGGTACATAGTGCCAGCGCCATAGTTTTACAGGCAATTTGGTATTCGAGGGATTATATGTTAAAATCTGTCCGGTCGCTTTTACTTTCCAGAACATTTCCTGGTGCCAATTATAGCCTGAGTCGAACCGGGAGTCTTTGTTAATTGTTTTTTTTTTTGGGGGGGGGGGGTTGAGGGGGGCACTAGCTCACTTTGACCTCAAGCGTAGTCCATACACACTAATTATACTAGAGATGGACTGATTTTTGCGCGTGGATTAGCTTTCCCTATTAACAGTGTTCCTCGCCATCAGACGAACCCACTCCGAGTTCAGAGGTATCTATGTTAATTTACAACAATGAAGAAACATTTCCCGGGTGGAGAGCTATTCGAACAACTGACAGTCTGTCTGATAGGCAAGTGAGCAATCCACTGTAGCTATGCGCTTCCCACTGCAAGCGTTAAGAGTTTGTTGCGTGTCTTTGATAGAGCGTCGCTGTCAACACTAGCATTATTTAAAGGAATTTGTGATTTACTAGGACAATTTTACGTTCAGTAGTTTGCCATTGCTGTTTTGAATAACTGTCTATCACGCGATCGAAATAAACATAATCTTCCAATCGTGTGAAGCAGATGTCGAACCCTCAAGTCGCTATGACAGGGAGTTGTGAAACGTATTCACTGCCATTAGACCACTGCGCCGGTATAGCAAGAGTAGAAACCGGAAATCGATTAGAGATTATGAAATGCGAGATGGAAAGTGTAGGAGATCCACAGAAGCCAACGTTCTTTTGAAGATGGTACATACTAGACTGCTTCTCATTTACAACCAGGATTCATTTAGCTTCCAACATTCAAACATGTTGATAACTAACTACATTTCCTCTGTCCAACTCCAGGAGCACATTGTGGTAAACGACCTGCGTTTGGTGGACATTCTTAAAAGATACGACAAGAACAACTCACTCAGTGTGACCATCGAAGACTTCCTTGCCGCTGTAGAAGTAAGACTGACTTTCTGTTGTTTTAGGCTGAATGTGGCATTGTTCTAGAAACAAACGATTTTACATTTGGCAAATGATGCTCAGCCAGCAGTCAAAAATGGGAAAGTACAGAAACAAGGTCAAAGCAAAGGAGCATTGGTGTTCAACCATCAGTGGAAAATGGGAAAGTACAGACAATTGGACAAAGCAAAAGAGCAGGTGCCAGAGAAAACATGCTCTAATGTGTATTCTGTACTAGATTTGTAGGGAACAGCGACGTTCTACGCTTGATAAGTACCCGTATAATGTCTAAACTGACTTCGGTCATCTTGTTGTTTTTTTGGGGCCCCAGGATTCAGGCGTCGCCAGTCCCTCAGCTACGAAACTCTTTTGTAATTGTTTAATGTTTGCGTATTAGTGCCGTTTTATATGTATGTACCGATGCAGGTTTGTTTTTAGCTGCAACGTTCATGATTGATAATTGTGTGCTTCTATTATAGTCTCATTTGTTGTTGTACTCCTCATTGAAGCAGAAGGTGTAAAGAAAAATACATCACATATGAAATATCACAGGCACATATGACTAGCTGCATGGTACATAATGAGTTTGGCTATAATTACTATTACAGAAGTATTCTTTCTCCTTCCTCTTTCGCCCTCGTTAATCCTGGAAAGAACGCTGTTTGCCTTCTGATTTCTTAGGGAGAAACTTCCATATCTGCAGCTTTCCGCCGATTCATCCGACATTAGGAAGGCAGCATTTTGGGTAGGGATTGCTTTCTGATGGATGATTTTTATAGAGAATCTGTAACTCGTAAACGCACTAAACCACGTTTATTGGGGTTATCAAAACCCCTATGATGATAATAGAGATAGTAATTATTGTCCTCTGTTCTATCTGCGTCCTGTAGAATCTTTAGCACATGAATTATGTGGGAACATAAAAGGAATATAGTAATGTACATGCAGCGTTATGGAATACACGGAAATAGCATGACGCTTGTATGGGATCATGTACGAGGGTAAGTTAATAAGTCAGTCACAAATGGCTGTAGAAAAATAACTAAAGATGATAACAAATGGAAACCAGTTTATTTTTATAGATGTACTGTCCCTTTATTTCTCAACATAATTTCCACCAACATTGATGCACTATCCCATCGTTTTATCAGTTCTCCCAAACCTGCTGCATAGAACTGCGTGCTCTGTTTTCTAAACCACGTTTTCACTTCACATTCAACTTCGGCGTCATTCGCGAAATGTCTCCCGCCAAGCTGATTTTCCCGCTTATGCTGACACATGTTTGTCCCATAAAGCGGTGCATAGCTGGGTAGAAAATGTTACGAAGTAAGTCACACAGTTCTGTAGGATGGTAGGTCAATGAATACAAAGCACGCAGTTCTTCTTCTTCTTCTGCGTTCATCCGGAGTTTTTTTTCCCGGACGTTATTGCGTTGTGCCTGTTTACATCAGAGCTGCGTTCTTGCGCCGTTAGGCCGACACATCCGACTTCTGCGGGCATTTGTTGACCAGGGTAACCTTCCCGGGCACGCAGTTCTATGCAGCCGGTTTGGGAGGACTGATAAAACGATGGGATAAATGCATCAATGTTGGTGGAAAATTATGTTGAGAAATAAAGGGACAGTGTATCTATAAAAATAAACTGGTTTCAAGTTGTTATCATCTTTAGTTATTTTTCTACAGCCATTTGTGATTTACTTATTAACTTACCCTCGTATGTCCAAAGGACTATGCACCGTTTGCTTCTGATCATTTCTGATACCGACGTTCCTGCATGCCGTGATGTCAAACTACCCAGGGTCTTCTCTCTTAATCTCCTCTGGCCTCTCGTCCCCTCCAACCTTCCCATTATGTCGTCATACTCCAGCTTCCCTCTTCTCATTACTGTCTCCTTCTGATGCGAACAACCGGTTTTGTGTGTATGTGTGTGTGTGTGTGTGTGTATGTGTGCGTGTGTGTGTATGTGTGCGTGTGTGTGTATGTGTGTGTATGTGTGTGTGTATGTGTGTATGTGTGCGTGTGTGTGTATGTGTGTGTGTATGTGTGTGTGCGCGCGCGCGTGTGTGTGTGTGATAGTTAACTTCCGCCAGATATTTTGATTGCTCTTTCTGTATGTCCCCGGTGTTCTCATGTCTCTTCTATAAAACCACATCCGGACATTTCTGGATGCGTGTATGTGTGCGTGTGTGTATGTCTGTGTGTGATATTTAAGCTAAAGAAAGCAAACGTTGCTATTCGCACGTGTTGTTATTGTTGTTGTTGTTGTTGTTATTGTGTTTTTATTTTTCGTTCGCTTGCTTTTAATTCAAGCGTAGTACATACACACGATGAACGTTCTGCTCTAGACATTGCTGATAGCGCGGGCGATAGAATTGCAAACATCACGAATTGTTTCAATTGATGTTTGGATCCATTCTCATTCAGTTGGTGATCTCAATGTATTGATTGTTACATGTCTTGTGTTACACATTTTACCCTTGACATATCACCATTTAGGAAAATACAATCCATATGCATGAGGTCTGCTGAACGTGGGGAGAAATTCAATGCTACCTCTTCGCTTCATCCACCTATTCGGCCGATCCTGGTTAAGATATGCTCTCACATTTCTTTCTGGAAATAAAACGTTTCAATCTCCAAATCAACTCTACTGATGATATTCCTCCATAACACCCTAGCAATCCATCCAGCATTATTTCTTTTGGTCTGCCACTACCTCTCTTCCTCTTCGATCTTTCCAGTTGTCACGATGTTCTCCGAATGCCTTTTTTTCTCATCACATGACGAAAAGAAAGCTGTTTGTATCTTTCTTATTGTTTTATATAATGTTCTAGTTTTATTATCCTCTTTCAGACAATCGTTGTTAGTTACTCTGGCAGTGCAAGAATTCGCAACATTCGTCTCACGACCCACATCTCTGTTGCTGTCTAAGGTTTTTCCTAATGTGTTCATTTACATTCCAAGATTCACTGTCATACAGCAACACTGGATCTATATAGCATTTCAGGCACTCTCTTTCTTAAATTCAGTGATACTGACGTATTGCATAAGATACTCTTCATTTTTTCTGAAAGTGCGGCTTTTGCTTGCCCGTATTCTGCTCTTAATCTCTGTTGTACAGTCTTCCATTCTGATGTTACAATTGCACCTAGGCATTTAAAATTAATTCACTTGGTTAATAATTTTCCTTCTATATTCCATGTCACATTTTAGGGTCGCCTTCTTCTTTGATATCACAATTGTTACTGTTTTCTTGATATTCAAGGAGTCTTTTCTTTGCACCGTCTGTTACTGCAATGTCTAGTAAATATCACACACACACACACACACACACACACACACACACACACACACACACACACACACACACACACACACACACACACACAGAGTTAGGCGCTGGTGTGACTACAACGTCCTCCAAAGGAAAAGATACACTCAGGTCAATGGTGAGATCTGGAAAATTATAAAATTGTCAGAAAGTATGCAATAGCCTGTTATTTGTGATTGTCAGTATCTTAAAAAACATATTTGTTGCATTTCTTTTACAGGACGTTGCAGTCAGTCTCATCATTTATTGGCTGTTCGTGCAAGTTTACTTTCAGTAGTTTGCCATTTCTTTCTGAACGACCTGCACTCATACCCTAAAAAAAACCAACGCAAGGCAGTCTGCTGCCAAATCGTCCGCAGCAGTGTTTCGTACGCGGTATGTGGGATTACGAACTCCTTCCGTAATGCCTTCGCCACGGAGCCAAAATTAAACTAAACATATATTACTACTACTAAGTCAGCATTACACTATATGTATATATTTTTTTTTTTTTTAGCATAACCTTTACAGGACTTAGCTGTCAACACCAGCATCTTTCAGCTGTATGTTGATCTCTTGGCAAGATTACGCTCAGTAGTTTGCCATTGCTTTCTGAGCGACCGGCTCAGTATCCCGCAAGTCACGAGCGGGGGTCGAACCGCCTCAGCTCTCGCTCCGCTACGAGACTCTGCGTGATAAACGGGATTACAGAGAGAAAGTGTTGTAACCCCACAGCCAGAGAGATATGTATATTGCTGTGTTTAAATTCACTAAGGGAATATATTGTTTTGTACGTTACACGCGTCACCATATGCCCACACGAACCAATCATTATCACTTCAAGCCCTGTACATGTATTAAATCACATATAAATGCCTGGAAGGTAGCCATTGTAACATTTTTAAAAGTTATTGTTGCTGCTGTTATGATCTTGATTTACGTCATACCCAGCTTTAGGCACTTGGTAAAACATTTGCTGGTTCGGACGCACCGTATCAGGGAAAGCTCAAGTCACAGGAATGTTGTCTCCAAAACCATCTTTTGGATTTGGAGTCATTCCTTGGTCAGTTCTAGTTTGATGACACGAGGCAAGCAGTGAAGCTACGAGTCGCTGCTTGCATTCACCTCATGTGATACGTCCTCTGTCCCAGCAACCTGTCTCATGTAGTTATGTATGTCTCCACCCTCTGTGTCAAGGGTAAATGCGCAATGAATCACTTGAGCCATTAGAGATAATGGCAGTCGTAAATAGAATAAGTAATATACAAGGATGTATACTTTATCAGCGTTTAGTGGACCAGCTACCCGACGCGGTCGACTATCTCAGTACGGATTATCTTCCCCCTTAATAATATAAATAATAATAATAACAAAACCCTAGTATAACAGCCAGTCCCCTTTTGGTAGACCAGTGTATTCCACATAGCTAATAACAAGGTGTCACACCATTATCTAATATTACTGAGTCGTGTATTATTGATGTTCGTATTTTGTCCATGCCTTTATAATGCATATCTTTTATATTGTTGCTGTTCTCTGTTAGCCTTAAATGATGTATGAATGAAATAATGTATGAAAGAGAGTGATAGGTGGGCAGAATGTTAGACGGGCCTGCGTGCCCAATTCTTAACCCTTTGAAAATAAAGTTTGTTCGTTCGTTCGTTCGTTGTTCAAATTGTCATAAGTATTTTGCTTTCATGTCTATTTAATTTATATACTGAAGCCATGCCAGAATAACTTATAACGATTGTATGAAATAGGCTAATGAAACTAAAACATTATATACAACATTAAGAAAGTGACAAATAACTATCTTTGGTCATGTTAAGAGAAGAGAGACACCGGAGAACATCGTGACAACTGGAAATATCAGTGGGAAAAGAGGCAGAGGCAGACCAAGAGAAATGAAGCTGGATGGACAAAAATGATGGCATGGAGGCAAAACATCAACACAGTTGATCCAGCAACCAAAAACCGAGGTCTATGAAGGAATATGAACGCCTACGCCAGGCAGGGCACATGCTAATGATGATGACTGAAAGTATCATAGGGAAATTTGGAGAGAATATTGAAAATGAAAGTATCATAGGGAAATTTAGAGAGAATATTGAAAATGAAAGTATCATAGGGAAATTTAGAGAGAATATTGAAAATTAACAATATGATATGTCTGTCATCTCTTCTCCGCAGTCCTTTATTTCATTTGGCGCAATTACCCTCACCCAATTCCAAGCGGCCATAACCTCAGCTTTCGCGTGTAGCCCCCTCCATGTCCTCTCTATATTTATTACTTATGTTGCTACTTCTCTTCTCCATGTGTGTGTGTTTTTGTTTTTTGGCCCTGTGGATTCCAAAGAAGGCTTTTCTAGTTATCTTATCCTCTTGTTTTCTCAATGTACGGCCTATCCATTGCCAACGTCTTTTCTTCACATCTTGATTCACGGCTGTTTGTGTGTTTGTCTAGTTCCCTCCATGAGCTCCATATTGGCGATTCTGTCATAACCTTTTCAGTCCTTCCATTTTGCGTAGACACCAGTTAATGCATGTTTGTAGTTTTATTTGTAATTGTTTTAGTCGTGTTCTATGTTTCTGATCTACACTGATTCAATGCTAGACTTCAAAATTCTAAGTTTGGTCCTAGTGCAATAAAAGCCCCTCCGGCCTTTTGCATTCTTATTTTGAAATCTTTATAGCTTCTCTCTTCGTCTACATTGCTACCTACATATATGTATTATTACGTCTCTGGAATTAAGGTTTCACCAGGGAAGAAGAGGTTATCATTTATTTGATGTATTCCCATTATCCGATTATTTTCTATATGCATTTTCAAACCTAATTGCTATGACCTCCCATCCAGTGTGTTTAGTTAATCCTGCATCTGTAATGCGAGAAATAGAAATAACAGAACTTAGAACAGTATGCTATCATCAACACAAATGAGTGTTGAGAAACTACTTAAGTCACTTTATGAGCTAAATGAAAACCAATTTATATTTCAAATACAGCAAAGATATGTTTATCAATGGAAGGAAATTACAGAAAGTGGGCAGTTGCCATTATCTAGGTTGACTGCTGACTGACAATGAAAATGTGATAACATAAATTAAAAGAAAAACAAATATTGCGACTCGAAAATAAAAACAATTAAACCGCTATGGATTGGAAGCGACAGTACAACAAAAGTCAGATTACTAAAAGCATAAATATTTCTTGTGGTTACACAAATCAACTGAAAAGCACATTTGTAACATCGAATATATGTGTTACAGAAGAGTTTTGGAGGTCATCTTGGCGGAATGGATAAGAGGCTCTCAAACGTCTGGTGTGCTGATGGCGAAGTAGCGGGTTCAGTCCATACACCGATCAGTTGGACTAAAATACTGACTTCTTGTCATTGACTTGGGGACGTAAGTTACAAGTTACTCTGAAGACGTAGTGGGTTCGGGTGACGGTGAGGGACACTGGTAATAAAGAAAGTTAGTCCACACGCAAAACATGTCCAGTGTGGACTACCCTTGAGTTCAAAACTAGCGAACGAAAAAAACAAGAGTATTAAAAATTCACCGAACGAAAAAGTCAACAAACATATCTGTCCAATTAAAAACTCACTATTGAAGACGACCGGCTGGAAGACAAATATAATTGAGCAAAATGACATAATTTCGGCATGAAGAGGACATACATTTCAGAAAAAGGTAATTATGGAGGGAAGTATACTGGAAAAGAGGAAAAGAAAGGGACTACAACGAAGATAGATTCAAAATGTGATAGATAATCGTTATTAACACAAGACAGCAACAGAAGAAGGTCATATATATTATGATAAAGAGACATGTCCAAAGATTCTAATGGGCATAAAATTATGTACAGGACAAGCTACTGTGTGATCAATATTCTCATACGTTGGGGCCATCTTTGCTTGCTAGCTTTCTGTTACAAATAGGCACTTAAATTTGTTGTTGTTGTTGTTGTTGTTGTTGTTGTTGTTGTTGTTGTGCTACTTCTAGCTAATCTTAGCCATTTTACGCTACGCGCTCACGCACTGTATTGAATATTTCACAGGAGTTGGCTGTAACTTGTGACATGATCAGATTGGCAGAATCGCTGCAGAACTGCCAACTGAATAAATCCGGAACAATTTATTTCGGGTATTAATCTGACACATGTTTTGTGGAGTAGTTTGTACACATACCCTTGCTCCAATACGCTCCTTCCACTTAACAATGGCTGCGTCTGCCTGTCTGTCTACCCGCCTGCCTGCCTTCCTGCTTGTCAATCTGTATAGCATAAGATGTCATGTTTTGCTGTGACATAGGTATATCGATCTAGTCTTTCCTTGTCGTCCTTTACGGGTAGAGCGATCGTCTGTCTGTCTGTCTGTCTGCCTGTCTGTCTGTCTGTCTGTCTGTCTGTCTGTCTGTCTGTCTGTCTGTCTGTCCGTCCGTCCGTCCGTCCGTCCGTCCGTCCGTCCGTCTGTCTGTCTGTCTGTCTGTCTGTCTTTCTAGAACTAGATGTATTATCTATGCCATAAACAGGTACATTAATTATAAATAGTAGGATTTTATCGCTTCCTCACAGTTTATCTTTCATGCCTTCATGTTATTTACCCTCTCTTTCCCACTCACCCACAAACGATCTCTCCCTATCTCTCTTTATGTGTGGAGAATCTCAATGCAGGATTACAAGGTCGGCTGGAGAGTAGGGTTGTAACAATGTTACAATGCCTTCCCTGTGTGTACATACTTGTTCCATGTAAAATATAAAAATATATCTAAAACAATTAGACAGCAGTAACTGCCAACATATTTACAAGAACAGATATTATTCCAAGGAATCGCCGTAACACAGTGGTTAGCCCGTCTGATAGCCATGTGTTCAAATCCAACCTGGGCCAATGTCATAAGACATGTAGGAAGACTTCCAGGTTAAACAAGCGTAATGCGTACAAGGAACCAGGACATGTCATGGGAAACAAAGGCGGCCTATATGATTTTGAACACATGATTCACTGAGTTCCAATTGGTCTCTAAACATACGGGGCTCGGCCATACACCCAGCACACCATAAGGCGTATTAAAGGTTCCTGACTTTGCTTTACTCTATTGTTCCTGGTTCTCAGATTAGAAACGATGAGTTATGTGACGACAATGAAATTAGTTCGGATTAGATATTATTATTATTATTATTATTATTATTATTATTATTATTATTATTATTATTATTACAGCAGTCGGACAGGGTTTGCCGGATGGCGAGCTAAACTGATAATAGGGAATGTTAATCCACACGCAAAAATAAGTCTAGTGTACTAGAAGTAGTCAGCTGTAAGCAGATAGAAAGGATGGAAAGGATACACAACGAAGCTATGCGCATTATTCTTGGATGTACAAGAG
>JACEFZ010021044.1:80000-140000 GCA_014155875.1 Cepaea nemoralis
TCTATGATTAGCTATTAAGTGATGCATCAATGGAATAATGATTGAGAGCAGAGAGATATGAAGGGCAGAGTGTCAAACGGGCCTCCGTGCCCAATTCTTAACAGCCCACACATAACATTTATAAATAAAACAGCATTGGCATTCACAGTGTACATCCCACACACAAACGGTTTAATTATCCAGAATTTATTCACACGCAGAACGTTATACACATAATCAGTATCATTGGTTTTCACGTAGAACACGTGGAAATGTCATTTCTGAGAAAATTGCCAAGAATACCATGGACCGACAGAAAAACCAATAGCCAAGTCGAACAAGAAACACATGAAAACCATAAACTAATAGAGAAATTAGACCTAGACAGTCACAATTTTATTGACAGGTTATGAGAAAAAATAAATTGGAGAACTTGGTGACAACTGGCAAGAGTGAAGGGAAAAGAACAATGAGAAGGCAGAGAAGTAAATACCTGGATGGCTTTGCCACATGGTATGGTAGAGACAAAAACACGAAGCTGATCCACGACTCTGGCTGATAGTGTGAGATGGCGAAACAAGACCATCAGCGCTTAACGGCATGACAGATGATGATGATGATGATGATAATGAGAACAGCCATATGTAATTTATAAGTAAGCAAATTTTCCTTCTAGTCATTGTTCATTAGATGAAATTGCTTGGGCTATAAAGAACCTGAAGAATGGTAAATCACCTGGATGTGATGAGATACCAGCTGAACTAATTAAAGCGGGAGGAGAAGAAAGCATACGCATATATCATGCATTATGTACAAAGATTTGGAAATATGGTATATGGCCAAAAGATTGGAAGAGAACTATCTTCATTCCAATACCAAAAAAGGGCAATCTGAAATTATGCACCAACTATAGAACTGTTGCCCTGATCAGTAATGCAAGTAAAATTCTACTAAAACTCATAATGCGAAGACTTCGTAAGAGAATAGAAGAAGAGATTAACGTGGTTCAAGCTGGATTTAGACAAGGAAGAGGAACAAGAGATCACATATTCAACATGCGTTTAATAATAGAGAAGTGCAGAGAATTTAATGTAAACCTATTCTCATGTTTTGTGGATTATTCAAAGGCATTTGACTGTGTACAGCATCAGAAACTTTGGGAAATCATGAGGAATATGGGCTTCCCATCACATGTAGTACAACTCATAAAAATGCTCTATCTAGACCAACAAGCAGCAGTTAGAATAGATGGCGAGACATCAGATTGGTTTGACATCAAGCAAGGAGTCCGTCAGGGCTGCGTGCGGTCACCCTATTTGTTTAACCTGTACGCCGAAAATATAATGAGAAATGTAAGAGATGATATAAACAGGGAGCTATATGATGCCCTAAATATCGGCGGTCATGACATACCAGAGATTCGATATGCTGATGATACAGTATTACTATCCACAACACAGAATGGCATAGAAAACCTAATAGCCTCAACCCAATTGAATAGTGAAAATCACAACTTATATCTTAACATAGCAAAAACAAAGATAATGCATACAGATAAAACTACTATGGAGAAAGAAATATACATTAATGGGGGAAAATTGGAGGTGGTGGAAAATTTTGAATATCTTGGGTCATTGATTACCAATAACGGTGACACAATGAAAGAAATTAAACGGCGACTATCCATTGCTCTTCAAAGACTAAAACAGATGAATAAATTATGGAGTGGTACAGACAGAACTACAAAAATTAGATTTTTAAGAGCATGCATCTTTCCCATTGCAACATACGCCTGTGAGACATGGACACTTACTAAACAAGCTGAACAGCGCATAAACGCCTTTGAATATAAATGTTATAGACGAGTTCTAAGAATATCTTGGGTAAAGAAAAGAACAAATGCATCCATACTTCAAGAGTTGAATATTGAGGAGGGTTGGCTATTAAAGACGATAAAACAAAGAAAATTGAAGTATTTTGGTCACTTGAAACGTCACGAAAGTTTGGAGAGAACAATAATGGAATGGTATATGCCTGGGAAGAGAGGAAGAGGAAGGCCAAAGAGAAGATGGGTGCAGGATGTGGCGGATGATCTCCAGATGGGTGTATCAGACGCGGGACATCTTGCTTGTGATCGAGAAGTTTTCCGGAAGGTTGTTATGGGAGCGAGGTTCTGCAAAGGACATGCTACTGAATGAATGAATGAAGTCATTGTTCTGTATTTTCATGACGTCACTCGCTCCGGTGTCCGGATCAAACGGCGTAGGCAGTTGAAGACAGCTGCCATGTTAGCTTCAAAGGCAACTATCAATGGGGGAATCATTGACACATCAATTTATGAATATTCATTCTCCATTAAGACTTATGGTTGTGTGGTAGCTTGAAAAGAACAGTTGTGAAAGACATAGCTCCATGAAGAAGAGAAGAAGAAGAGGAAGAAGAAGAAGAAGAAGAAGAAGAAGAAGAAGAAGAAGTAAGAGAAGAAGAAGAAGAAGAAGAAGAAGAAGAAGAAGAAGAAGAAGAAGAAGAAGAAGAAGAAGAAGAGAAGAAGAAGAAGCAGAAGAAGAAGAAGAAGAAGTAATAGTCGACCAGCACAACGAAGGACGCAGAACATTGTTGACATGACAATGCACGAGGCAAGGACACTGGCAAAGGATCGGGAACCGTTTCGGTGGATCGTGATGAGACCGATTTTCTGCAAAGAACCTGCACATTTCACGAGAATAGTGATAGAGGCTATCATTCTAGCTTTTGGTCATAATCACATGATGGCGGCCAGTTTGAGTAAACAATCGAGTACGGAGCTGTGCGCATTGAGCTCTCAAAGCGACAGTTGATGGAAAAGGCCGACATCTTGTCCCCGTGTAGTGTCGTTGATTCTACATCATAAAATCATACACAAATATTCATTGTAGGAAGTTAAGGTTACAGGCGAGATAATTGACTTCATTGCACTGGATATACTCCCATCTGGATCGGTCTCTCTCTCTGTGGGGCGCAAACCGTCTGCCGAGAGCACCATATAAAGCACGAACTCTGTAGCTCTGGTGATGACACCAGCGAGTCTCCAGACAACACCCGCTCGTGGTCATAATGAGGCTGTACGAAAACGAACCCTGGTCGTTCAGAGCGCTAGACACACACACACACACACGCACGCACGCACGCACACACACACACACACACACACACACACACACACACACACACACACACACACACACACATGAGGCGCCTCATGTGTGGTTGGGGACTAGAGAACTAGGAAGAACGTTTAACCACTTCGCCACGAATATCCCACCACCCCACTCATTCTAGTGAAAGATTGATAAACAATACACCGCACTCAATAAATTGTCACCTCTAGTGCAATTTACCGTGCACGGCTAATAAATATAAATTATCAAGACGAAGACTGCATGTTTGTATAACTTAAAACATAATTCATAAATATTTGATTTTCTCATCTAGTCCAGGAGGTCGCCTTATAAAAGTGTCACGGTCTCTTCACGTTTCTTATCTTGAATGTTTTATTCTCACACCTTGAGGCCAATAAACTTGTAATCTATAATTGTTGATAACGCGCCAATATAATATAGATCAGTAAATAAAATGTAGCGTGAAGGACCTCATGACCTGCCAGGTGGCATATTTTTAGACCAATTGACACTTTACGGGTGATGCGGTTTCTATCACGTTTACCGCCTTTACAAAAAAGTACAAATAAAGGCCCCTTTCATACGCCTTAAAGCGAATTGGGCCTTGCTAGACACACATTTTTATATACACATCGGCTGTCCTGGGTGATGAGATGAGTATCTTGTGGCCTCCTTTACTTCCCAATACATTTTCTGGTATCCGTTTAAGTTTAGTTTAGTTTAGTTTAGTCGACGGATCAACATCACGGCAGACGGGTGTAACCCATAAGTGCTCCGTTATACTCTTAATAACTCAAGCCTGAGTCCGGAGAATCTCAGCTCAGTTCACGAACTCCGTGCCATCGGCGAGGATCCTGAAATACTTTGGGTAAATTTTTAACTCGAAATTTTACCCGGCAGCGCCGTTTGGCTACTCTTTTTCGATTTCCAACTGCCAAGGGATTTTTTACGTGCGCAACACGGGCGTCCGATCTCAGTACCCAGAGACCAGGGGAAATTTTGTTACTAGAAGTCCACGTGAAAAACATCCCGGCCCTCACTGGGGCTTGAACCCTGGGCCTCCAGCACTCGAGGCGTACACCCACACCTCGAGACCCCTCAGACCCCCCCCCCCCCCCCCCCTCTGGTACCCATTTAAGCATGTGTCGACCTGTGAGCCTAAGTGAATTTAAAAATTAAAATCTGCACGATTGTCGTGTCCTCCTTTAAAGTGTCGTCCCTGGAGTGAGGAGATCCGACACCCACATTATAATATTTTTTTTCTCTCTCAATATTCTGGAGAATCCACCAGCTTCCGTCCAACACACTCCATCAGCCTATGGACACCTTTTCCTATCACTCTCACACTGTCGTACTATGCCCCCTTCTCATACTTCCCCAACGCAACATACTCAACAACTCTTGCTTCTAAAAATTAATAAAGATTAATTTATTAAAATAAAAGTGTAACGTATATGAGACGTGTATGTGAAGAAAATGTGTGACGTGTTCTATAAAGTGTGTAGACTCTGACTCTCAGACAGCAACCCAGTCAGCTGATCCCAGCAAAGATAGACCACAGCACGTTACGTCAGAACATGTACTTCTCACCCGTTGCCGAAACCATCTTGCCGGATACTGCTTTGCCTCTGTAGACCTCTGGTAATCCAATTTCATGAACATCCGAAATAGACACCGGTGGTATTAACAGTTAATCATGGACCGGTTGCACTCTACACAATGTCCGTTCCTAACGTTCCTTAACAAACTGCACAAGTCTTTTGTAGTGTGTACGCAGTTAGTTAGTTAGTTAGTTAGTCGACAGATCATCCTCGTTGCACATCGAACCATTCAGTCCATAAGTGCTAATTACTAATGTTAATTGTTACTGTACTAACACTAGGTACTCTTAGCCGGTTCTCGGTTCGTTACTACTGTCTGATGCTGTGTGGTGCATCAGTATGCATCACTCTCTTTGATGAATCAATTTCCTTCTAGCGTAAGTTACGTTTCTGTATGCAACTTTATTGACTCTTGAACTGGTGTTCTTCAGAATGGGTTTTTTAATTCTTTCCCAAAACTTGTAGAGTTTCCTTGGATCTGGTAGGGAACCTAGGATAGAAACAACACATCTGGTGATAGTACTAGTCACTGATCCCTTCGGCTGAGTGTAAGCCTATCACCTTGCTTAATGATCTTTAGCTAACTAGACTTAGTCATAGAGCAGATTAGCTACCCACCTAGAGCCGAATCAGGCTATGACAAAGAAAAAATCAGCAACCAGAATGCGGAACCCCGCCCACCAGGGACACCTACGGGAAGATCCCAATTATCCCTCATTACTCAATTCTCAACTAGTAAAGCTTATCAACACTTCACTAATCTATTTTAGCTAACAGAGCCAAGTATCACTTCACTACTCTAGCTAGTTTCCACTAACAGTGCTAATCATCACACTATAGTTTAACAAGGCTACTGCCTAAAGTAATTATAACGAATATATTATAATAGGTTATACCTTAAATGGCACTACTGCAGTCCTATCAATCATATCTACATCTGCCATTATAGGCACGTGCAAAATTAAGTCACTAATTAACACACGGTAGATATTATTTCCACTAAGCACTGCAGTGCCCTGGCACTCTGACTAGAGCATTTTTCAAGTCCACCCTAGTTGATCCCAACTCGGGTTTATATGGCAAACTACCAAAGTTGGCCACGTGACGTTATCCTTTATGCCCCCACACAGGTGGCACAGTGGCAGATCATCCCTTGTCAAGAATCCATTTTCCTGGCTTTAGTCCTGTCAAAGTTGTCAGTAATAGTTTAGATTCTCAAACAAGCCAGCGAGTTTCTGTCGAGTTACAACAAAGAGTTGCAAATAACCCCGTCAATCCTCTCGATGTGCCGGAAACCAAGAATTGACAGATGCACTGTTTTCTCCCTAGTCGGGCACTTCCGACCTGTTGATAAACTGTCAATCTTCTGTTCCGTGGTGACAATCCCAGCAGCCATTTCCGTCTGATGTCCGGCAGTATAGATGACAAACGGAACCATTCCATATCCTAAGCCGACAATCATATGTGATTCTAACTGTTAATGAACTGCCAACTCGATGTATCCATTCCTTCTCACTCACCACCCAATGTGTTTATGGGCTGACACGATGTAACCTGTGCAGCTGTGTTTACTCTGTTAGTACGACTGTTGTGGCCTAGAAAATATATGCCACGCAAACGTCGGTATTATTAGCTGGTTAACTCATGGCGCTCGTGACATAGGCCCCCTCTTAAGAGAGTAGTCCATCTCACTCTTCTCCACCATGAGTTAAATCCAGATGATTCATTCCTCTTCTTCAGGAGCTGGGTGTCTTGACAAGAAATCCGCTCCAACATTCTCCTTCCCAGGAATGTACTCTACTGTGAAATTATACTGGTTGAAGTAACAACGACCACCGCATCAAACGTGCGTTGAGCTTCTGAGAAGTAGCCAGGAACATCAGGGGCTGATGATCCGACTGAACCCGAAACTTAACTCCATACAAATATGGCTGAAATTTTTGCACTGCCCATACGAGGGACAAGCACTCTCTCTCGACGGTTGAATAATTCCTCTCCGCCTGTAGAAGTTTCTTACTTGCGTATGCCACAGGTTTCAAAACCGAAGCATCGTCTTTTCCTTCCTGTAACAAAGCGGCTCCAATTCCAATCGCACTCGCATCCGTTCTCAACACAAATGGTTTGGAAAGGTCAGGGAGCTGTAATACAGGTTTGCTGACCAAGGCCTCCTTTAACTGACTATAGGCATTCTCACATTCTGGTGTCCAAATGATTTGATCCGGTAATCCCTTTTTCAAGGTTTCCGTCAACGGAGCTCCCAGTTCCGTGAAATGTGGGATAAATTTGTGGTAGAACCCACACAACGAGAGAAAAGATCGCACATCCTTCTTCGTTTTTGGCCTTGGTGCATTTCTGATTTTCTCCAGGTTCTTCTCTTCTGGAACAATGTGTCCTGGAGTGATGGTGTGACCTAGAAATTCCAGAGTCTGGTAACCAATCATGCACTTGGTTGGACGAGCAGTAAGCCCTGCTTCCTTGAGTCTATTAAACACTCTCTCCAAGGATTGTAAGTGGTCATCCAAGCTGTCACTGGAAATCAGAATATCATCCATGAATGAGATGATGGACGGATCCTGTAACGGATCTAGTAAAGTCCTCATCATGCGTGTAAACACACTAGGTGCATTGCTGAGTCCAAAGGGCATGACCTTGAATTCGTAGTGTCCACTGGGTGTACTGAAAGCTAACAGTGGTCGAATCTCCGGTTTGACTGGTATCTGATAGTACCCCCGACTCAGATCCACCTTTGAAAAGTACCGAGCCTTATGGAGCCTAGCGAATAACTGAGTTGGATTCGGCAAAGGTTCCACCTGAAACTGTGTATGACTGTTCAGCAGTCGGTAATCTATACACAACCTGTGTTCTCCACTTGGTTTGCGTAACAAAACTACCCCCGCATTGTATGGGGAGGTGGATGGTGCAATCACGTCATCCTCCAGGAGTTTTTGTATTTCCTCCTCCAGGGCCTTTTCCTTAGAGAATGGCACTGGGTAAACCTTTTGGCGAACAGGCTCCTGTGTGGTCAAAGTCATCTCGAACTCAACCAACCTCGTTCGTCCAGGTTTATCAGTCAGTATCTCCTTATGAGACTTGAGAACCTGGGTTATCCTTTCCCTCTCCTGGGAGGTCAGATCAGGGTTCACTTGCACATCCCTATAAGTTTCCTGGTGTACTAAGGGATATTCCCTGCCCTCGCTGGTTCCCACTTCTGTCTCCACTGCAACTGCCATTGCCATGAGGTGAGCTGCCTTGTCTCCGGGTCTCTCTTCGTATTTCCGCAAGAGATTGATATGGAAAATCTTCGACTTTCCCCGGATCCGGATCTGATAGTTGGTTCTGGATATTACCCTTTCCACGGGAAATGGTCCTTGCCAACCTATCTCCAGTTTGTTGTTTCCCGTTGGGAGTAGCAACAAGACTTTATCTCCCACCTCTAGAGATCTTTCTTTAGACCTACGGTTGTAGTAAGCCGCATGTCTTTTCCTGGCCTTTTTCAAGTTTTGATTTGCCAGAGTCCATCCCTTATGGAGTTTTTCTTTCAGTTCCTCCACGTATTGATAGGATGAGATCACTTCTTCTGACGTCCCCTCTTCAGTCCAACTCCTCAACATGGCTTCCAACGGTCCTTTGATTGGACGACCAAACAGCAACGTAGCGGGTGGTAGTCCTGTTGAGCCATGAGGAACTTCCCGATAGGCAAAGAGTGCTGCTGGGATATATTCATCCCACCTATCAGGTTTTTCCTGCGCTAATTTCCTGAGCATTGTCATCAACGTGCCGTTGAAACGCTCTACTTGTCCATTGGCTTGAGGGTGGTAAGGGCTGGTATGTATGTGGTTAGAGTGAAACACCCTAAATACCTCCTCCATGAGTTTTCCACAAAACTGAGATCCATTGTCCGTCAGAATTTGATCCGGAAAGCCTAATCTGGTAAAGGCCTCCATCAGTGCGTCCGCCACTCTTTTCGAGTCAATCGTGGTCAACGGTATAGCCTCACCCCACATTGTACAGCAATCCACCATTGTAAGTATATACATGTTCCTCTTCCTAGTCCTGGGAAGTGGACCCACGATATCGATGGCTACCCTCTCGAAAGGAGAGTTCATGATGGGCATCTCACCCAACATCACCGGTGCTGTCCAGTGTTTCGGTGCCACCCTCTGGCACTCAGGGCATGACTTCACATACCGACGCACATCATCTGTCATTCCCGGCCAATAGTAGTGGCAGGAAATCCGCTGCATGGTGGCGGCAATACCCATGTGTCCACTAAAGGAGATGGTATGCCCCATATGAAGAATCTGGGACCGATGAGCTTTCGGGACGACCAACTGACCGTATAGGTTGTCTCCCCTTCCTGCTCTCCTGTAGAGTATCCTATTCTTCATGTAGTACTGCCCCCGTCCTGGTGGATCAGCACTTTTCTGCAGCTTTTTGTAGCAAGGACGTAAAGTATCATCCTCACTCTGGGCAGTTCGTAGCTCCCCCGGCATTGGGTTAGTCACAATTGCGTCTGCCTCTTCCGTTTTCGTCTGAGAGCGAGTCTGCATTGCTCCCATATGGATTGGCTCCCTGGGCATTCCCAGAAAGACATACCGGCAACCTAGGATGACTGGAAAAATGGGATCGGTCAATACAGCGGCCTTGATGGTGCCGGTGACGTACCTTGACCGAATCTCCACATTAGCAATGGGCAACTTCATGGTTACAGCACTCTTCTGTGCAGGCTGTATGTCCAATGTTTCACCTGTGAATTGTTCTGGATGTACCAGATCCGCAGAAATCACGGCCTCCCCGTCCAGTCCTGTGTCGTATAAACACTCCACTTGACGACCGTTAACCTCTACCAATTCCACTACAGGTGGTTTTTCCTGGTCTGGAGTCTCTTCCTCGGCCTCGACCTGTTCGGTGGGCTCCACCTTAGGTTTCCCTGAGCACACGACGAATTGAGTGTCTCCTGACTTTCCCCTGCAGTCAATAGCATTGTGCGTGTTTGACTTGCATTGGTTGCACCATTTCCCTGTCCTAGATTTTCTATTGTCGGACTTGAGTGAGCTCTCCTGGTGGCGAGCTTCCTTGTTGACCTTGGCATATTCCGTGACAACCTCCTTGGAAGTCACTTGACATGCTGCAAAGTGAGGGTTCTTAGCCTTCGATTTGCAGTCCCTCGTATTGTGAGAGGGTGACTTACAAATTGAACACCACTTCTCCGACCACGGTCGTTTAGGTGTAGAGCTTGAAGAGCTCTTGCTTCCCTCCTTCTTCTTCTCTGAACTATCCTCTGATTTTTGCACATAAGGTTCCCACTTTTTGGTTCCTGAGTTTTTGGCTTTCTTCTTGTCATGTTTCTCTTGACTTTTGGTGTTGGTGGAAAGGTTTTCCCCTGCCTCCCCATGTACCTCGACGAACCGTTCTGCTAATTTAGTCACGAGGTCAATACGTTCCGCTCCTTGTTCTCCCAGGAACGTCCTGAGAGGTTTAGACATTTGCTTCTTCAGCTGGTCGACCACCATGAGCTCTTCCAGACTCTCATAGTCATGTGCGAACCCAGCCAAATCCATCCACTTATGGAGATAAGATTTAAGACGCAAACTGTAGGCGGCAAACAACTCTCCGGGTTCTCGTTTCGCTGCTCGAAATTTTTTCCGGTAGGTATGTGACGTAACCTCGAATCGTTTCAGCAGAGCCGTCTTTAACTCATCATAATTGTTCTCATGTCCTGGTGGCAGGCGAGTATAAACCTCGTATCCCGTCCCGCGTAATCCCTGGGATAGCTTAAGATTCCATTTGTTACGCTCCAGACCCATAGCAACTGACATAGCCTCGAAGCGTTGAAGGTATTGATCAATCTTCTCTTTGTCCTCCTCGTAGACCGCTAAAGGAAACTTCATAGCATGGTACCCATGTCCACCTACTGGTGTTGATCCTGGGATGGAGGAACCTCCAACTGCTCCCTCAGTTTCTCCATTAGATTGACTCTTCAACTCGAGTTCCCTCATCCGGTACTCGTGCTCCCTTTTCTGTGCTTCCTTGTTCAGCTTCTAATTTCCTAGCTGCTTGTTCAGCTTCAAATTTCCTAGCTGCTTGCTCAGCTTCCAATTTCCTAGCTGCTTGCTCAGCTTCCAATTCCACCCTTCTCAATTCCAACTCGGCCTTTCGATCTTCCCGTTCTGCTTGACGATACTCTCTCTCCACTTCCTGTATGTAATCCGTTAGAGCAGACCCCGCCAATCCCATTTCTTCCCCCTTGCCTTTAATTCTGCTGTGCTAAGTTTAGGGGTGGCCATTATACAGAGAGGTAAGCTAGCAGGTCTAGTACAATATAACTGCAAATTACTATACAGATATATGAACAAGTACTATAAATCTAGATATTACCACACACAGCACATTCACTCAGTGACAAGAGTAGAATCAGGACCACAGACCTATGCAGACGTGTGAAGTGTGAACAGGTAAGATATTAGTCCTAACCCCTATCCACATTCACTCTAGCTGGATTCTCCAAAATGATATCTCCCTTTTATAACTAAGGATCCCGTGTCAAAAGACCCCGTTGTCAGAAGATCCCACTGTCAAAGGTTCCTGCTTGCAGGAGATCTCGCTGTCCAAGGATTCCGTTTACGGGAGATCCCGCTGTCCAAGGATCACGTTTACGAGAGATCCCGCTGTCCAAAGATCCCGGACGAGCCCCCAATAATGTCGTGTCCTCCTTTAAAGTGTCGTCCCTGGAGTGAGGAGATCCGACACCCACATTATAATATTTTTTTCCTCTCAATATTCTGGAGAATCCACCAGCTTCCGTCCAACACACTCCATCAGCCTATGGACACCTTTTCCTATCACTCTCACACTGTCGTACTATGCCCCCTTCTCATACTTCCCCAACGCAACATACTCAACAACTCTTGCTTCTAGAAATTAATAAAGAGTAATTTATTAAAATAAAAGTGTAACGTATATGAGACGTGTATGTGAAGAAAATGTGTGACGTGTTCTATAAAGTGTGTAGACTCTGACTCTCAGACAGCAACCCAGTCAGCTGATCCCAGCAAAGATAGACCACAGCACGTTACGTCAGAACATGTACTTCTCACCCGTTGCCGAAACCATCTTGCCGGATACTGCTTTGCCTCTGTAGACCTCTGGTAATCCAATTTCATGAACATCCGAAATAGACACCGGTGGTATTAACAGTTACTCATGGACCGGTTGCACTCTACACAATGTCCGTTCCTAACGTTCCTTAACAAACTGCACAAGTCTTTTGTAGTGTGTACGCAGTTAGTTAGTTAGTTAGTTAGTCGACAGATCATCCTCGTTGCACATCGAACCATTCAGTCCATAAGTGCTAATTACTAATGTTAATTGTTACTGTACTAACACTAGGTACTCTTAGCCGGTTCTCGGTTCGTTACTACTGTCTGATGCTGTGTGGTGCATCAGTATGCATCACTCTCTTTGATGAATCAATTTCCTTCTAGCGTAAGTTACGTTTCTGTATGCAACTTTATTGACTCTTGAACTGGTGTTCTTCAGAATGGGTTTTTTAATTCTTTCCCAAAACTTGTAGAGTTTCCTTGGATCTGGTAGGGAACCTAGGATAGAAACAACACATCTGGTGATAGTACTAGTCACTGATCCCTTCGGCTGAGTGTAAGCCTATCACCTTGCTTAATGATCTTTAGCTAACTAGACTTAGTCATAGAGCAGATTAGCTACCCACCTAGAGCCGAATCAGGCTATGACAAAGAAAAAATCAGCAACCAGAATGCGGAACCCCGCCCACCAGGGACACCTACGGGAAGATCCCAATTATCCCTCATTACTCAATTCTCAACTAGTAAAGCTTATCAACACTTCACTAATCTATTTTAGCTAACAGAGCCAAGTATCACTTCACTACTCTAGCTAGTTTCCACTAACAGTGCTAATCATCACACTATAGTTTAACAAGGCTACTGCCTAAAGTAATTATAACGAATATATTATAATAGGTTATACCTTAAATGGCACTACTGCAGTCCTATCAATCATATCTACATCTGCCATTATAGGCACGTGCAAAATTAAGTCACTAATTAACACACGGTAGATATTATTTCCACTAAGCACTGCAGTGCCCTGGCACTCTGACTAGAGCATTTTTCAAGTCCACCCTAGTTGATCCCAACTCGGGTTTATATGGCAAACTACCAAAGTTGGCCACGTGACGTTATCCTTTATGCCCCCACACAGGTGGCACAGTGGCAGATCATCCCTTGTCAAGAATCCATTTTCCTGGCTTTAGTCCTGTCAAAGTTGTCAGTAATAGTTTAGATTCTCAAACAAGCCAGCGAGTTTCTGTCGAGTTACAACAAAGAGTTGCAAATAACCCCGTCAATCCTCTCGATGTGCCGGAAACCAAGAATTGACAGATGCACTGTTTTCTCCCTAGTCGGGCACTTCCGACCTGTTGATAAACTGTCAATCTTCTGTTCCGTGGTGACAATCCCAGCAGCCATTTCCGTCTGATGTCCGGCAGTATAGATGACAAACGGAACCATTCCATATCCTAAGCCGACAATCATATGTGATTCTAACTGTTAATGAACTGCCAACTCGATGTATCCATTCCTTCTCACTCACCACCCAATGTGTTTATGGGCTGACACGATGTAACCTGTGCAGCTGTGTTTACTCTGTTAGTACGACTGTTGTGGCCTAGAAAATATATGCCACGCAAACGTCGGTATTATTAGCTGGTTAACTCATGGCGCTCGTGACAACGATACGGATCGAACCTCCGACTACCAACACGACAGGCAATTATCTGATCACCATTCTAACTCCGCTCCCCTTGTGTTTATCGCCTTTACTTCCTATGAACCTTTCCGATACCCATTTTTAGACTGAGCCGATCTGGAAGAACAGGTCAATGGGAAAAAGAAATCCCACAATTGATGGAGACTTAAACTCATTACCACTGAACCGACAGATAAGCGTGAAAACCACTGCCCTACCACGGATCCCCTAGTAAATGTACAAGTGAACATAAAAGGCCCTTATACACACGTTACATTGTCTTGGGTATATGGTGCTAGCTGCATGTATTTACAGATGAATCGGCACTCCATGTGAGATGTGGGCAGTACTACGTCTGTCTTGTCTTCCCAGATAATACCAAGAAACTCTTACATTTATCCGGTAACCATTTATTAGAGAAGTAACGGCGGCATCAGGATATAACAAATAGGAAATAAAACCAGTTAGGTATGTGGGACTACTGCGAAAAAGTTAGAGATACTAAACACAGACACTGTGTACGTAACAATACAACGAATTCCTTTCCTGCAAACGTAAATCGAAAAAAGGTGGGAGTGGGTGAATCAATGATAATCTTATAAATAAAAAAGGATGTATGTATGTGTGTGTGTCCTTTATGCGTTCGCGAACGGTCCATCCGATTGAGATGAAATTTTCTACGCGTCTTCCTCTCATTCCCGCGCTGCCAACTGTCATATTTGTTTAGTGTAAAATCGGCTACTTACTTAATAATATTTAATTTTTCATTTTTAATTATAATGTCTATATAGCAAGGGGACTTAACTCTAGAAAAGTTATTTCAAGGGGCATAACTTTTAATAACTTTTCTGTATACCTTATAGTCATATTGTTGCATCGTTTTCAAAGATCTATAAACTCTTTGTCTATAGTTATGTACAAGCATATGAGTTATAATAAATAATGATATAATCTTTAAGGCATTTTCAAAGTTTTCATAACAATAATGCATAATGCATAACATTGTAACTCATCTTTTTATGCTTAAAAAAATAATGCATAATGCATAACATTGTAACTCATCTTTTTATGCTTAAAGAAGTTATCTACAGTCATGTAGGTGATTAAAAACAGTTTTCATTAAAAATAATGGATGGTGTGTGGAAGGACATTCTTTTAAGTTTAAATATTGAGCACAACTCACTACTGGCAACGCCGATCGCATTCTGGTATGAACCTAAAGCCTATCCACGTCAATATGGAAGCACTATACTCGAGTTTCGCCCTCGTTTGAGCTCGTCAGTAGTGCATATCCTTGACTGGATCCGGAAACAGTCCCGGATCACGCGTGTGAAGCGGGTGTGTAACCACGCGACACACACTGGACACACCAAATTATCCAAAACAATGTTTTCCCGTGATGAATTTGAATAATGAAGACACAAACAATAGATTGCACGATTTATTGCCTGGCATATTTCGCTGCATCTCGTCAGGTACATACTGCAGAAATCACACAACTTACGTGAATTAATTAGATAAATCCTTCAAACTGAAATATACACATGTTCGCACAGTAATGTCGATTGTCTACCACGGTAATTTTAAACTGACCAACATGTCTTTCTGCTTACACAAGGACGGCTTACAAAGGTTGATTAGTATAGCTTCAGCAAACTTTAACAATCGACTACTTTGTGTGTTGAACAACACACGGAAGGCACTGTCTCTTTCAACCACGTGAGCAGTCTCGAGCACATGTCTCCCGACCGATGAAGCCAGACTTTTCCGGTGTGTCGGCCTGCCTAGGCTACCATCTTCTGTGTGTAGTATTTTGTCCAACCAATTCGGAATATGTTCCGAAACCCTGCAATGTAACTGTCGCTCAGTTCTGCCTATGTAGATGGCCTCGCACCTGCATGTAAATTGGTAAATACAATTTGATTTGGCGTACAAAGCTACAGGTTCTTTTACTGCTGGGACTGGGATCGGTGTGTTTCGGTACCTGATGACTAGAGCTGCTGCACAGAATGTTCGCTCGACTGCTGTGGTGAGCCGGTCCCACAGACGTTGCATTACGTCATCTCCTCGGAAGGTTAGCTGGATGAATACTTTGAGTTTAGGGACTGTAGTTACTTCTGATTTCGGTTTGGGCTGTTGGCAGTGGCGCTTTATAAATCCTGTGGAGTACCCATTCAGGTTTAAGGCATTCTTCAGAGTGTTAAATTCCTCTGTCAGTGTGTCCTGGGTGCATATCTTCCTAGCACGGTCAAACAGGGTCCGTACTAAGCCCCGTTTGTACTGGACAGGTGCGAAGCTCTGAAAATTTTATTTGCGGTACACCGATCTTTGAATTGTGCCGTCTGCTCTACGTCTCATTAGGATATCTAGAAACGGCAACGCTTCGTTGTGTTCGTGGTCCATAGATAAAGAGATGTTTTTATGTGTCTCGTTCATTGTGGCCTGGAACGACGTTGCTTGTAGCTCGTCTGTGGTGATAATTAGTATATCGTCCACGTAACGACGGTAAAAGGCCAAGTTATTGATTTCTGAGGATCTCTTTTCTTCTAAGTGTGCCATGAAGATGTCCGCTAGAATAGGTCCAAGTGGGCTCCCCATGGCCACTCCGTCAATTTGGAGGTATGACTTGTTTAGAAAGTTGAATTGTATGTTGGCAGTACACAATTTTAATAGCCTCTCTAGAATAGCTGATGGTATGCCTAGTTTTAGTTGTTTGTCTCTAATGCGTTCGCTTATTATATTCACGGTCTCATCTAATGGAACGTTGGTGAATAAAGAGGCAATATCCATGGATGCCATGTGTTTGTTGTTTATGTCCATAGTATCCAATAATTCCACCAGTTCGAATGTATCCCTGAGTGTTCTTGGATCGAAGGACTGTCGTACTGGCTTTAAAATTTCAGCTAGCCATCTCGCCATTCGGTGTTGTGCCGAATTAACCATGGAAAGGATCGGTCTTAGTGGGATGCCGGGCTTGTGAAGCTTGGGTAGACCGTACATCTGAGGAGTTTGGGAGCCACGCGGTGTGAGCGTTTTTGCAGTGGCCTCACTGATGAGTCCTGCATTCACAAGTGACTGGATTTCTTTCCTCATTTTTGCATCCAGGTCCTCCGACTTGTTAACTGTTTGCTCTACTCTGAATTTAGATGCGTCTGATAATATATCATCCATTTTTCTCTGGTAGTCTGATATGTCCATCAGTACTGCACCACTCCCTTTGTCAGGTTTCAATATTACAAGTGTTTAGTTGGCCTTTAACGCTTTTAAGGCAGAAAGGTGTTCGTTGGTCAGCGGACATGTCTGTTTAGAAAGGGTTGTGCGATACTGGTGTTCTAAATCTACTAGTTTGGCCTTCAGCCACCCGACTGACTCAGCAGAAGTAGGTGATAACTTGGAGACTTGATCAAACAACATTTCAAATTGTGCTTGCGACTCAACACGGTTAATGTGTTTGGGCTTTATGCAGAATTTTAATCCGTATGCAAGAGCCTCCGTTTCAATGTTGTTGAGTACGTACGACGATAAGTTCCTCACATATTTCTCTGGGTTGTTAGTACTGACGTAGTTATCTTTTCAGTGCTCAGTGATTTGTTGAGGCGAGCATTCTCTGCGATTTTCACCTTGTACACTGTTTCTGTACAGAATTTGGTGAACTTCAAGTAGCCATACAAGCTCAATTCTTTGGTGACGTAGTAGGCAGAACTGTGTGTGCGCTTGAGGTTGGCCAGTTTAGACTGGGTTTCTTCTATCTGGTTTTTTGTCAGTCGTCTCAGGTTTTTTTTTATTGTTGGACATATTCTGTCCGCCCTGAGAGATCTGGTCGGGAGACATGTGCTCGAGACTGCTCACGTGGTTGAAAGAGACAGTGCCTTCCGTGTGTTGTTCAACACACAAAGTAGTCGATTGTTAAAGTTTGCTGAAGCTATACTAATCAACCTTCGTAAGCCGTCCTTGTGTAAGCAGAAAGACATGTTAGTCAGTTTAAAATTACCGTGGTAGACAATCGACATTACTGTGCGAACATGTGTATATTTCAGTTTGAAGGATTTATCTAATTAATTCACGTAAGTGTGTGATTTCTGCAGTATGAGTAGTATATTATGAAACTCATCCACACAATTCCACGTCCAAGATGGCGACTGGTGGTTTTATGAAGGTTTTTTGCCGACTCGGTAAAAATCCCGGGTGAACTTTTTTTGGCGGCGTGTGGGAAAATCCCGGGTCTATGACTTTTTTAGGCGGGTAAGTTTCTGTGAAAGTAATTAAGGTAAAAGTATTCGTGTCTATGTTGGTTGATGGGATGTCTGTAAACCTAATTAAGGTAGTGTGAGTACGGATGAGGGGTGTGAAGGGGTGTAAATTATATATATTGGTTGGATGTGGTTACGTAGGGTATATGAATGTGTTAGTATGCGTGGTGAGTGATATATAAACTGCCAAGGGTGTGATGGGTCGTGGTTTCTACTCATGGGTTGGATATATGGTGGTGGCGTAAACATCTCATAATGTGTCTGTTCACTATGCGGGTGAGTAATGTATAAACTGCCAAGGGTGTGATGGGTCGTGGTTTCTACTCATGGGTTGGATATATGGTGGTGGCGTAGACATCTCATAATGTGTCTGTTCACTATGCATGGTGAGTAATGTATAAACTGCCAAGGGTGTGATGGGTCGTGGTTATACTCGACGAAGTAAGAGGTGTAGATGGTTACTATCATCTGAACAGTGTGCTAGTAGTGTCTAAGTGAAAGTAAAGGGTGGTATGTTCATAGTAGCTTATTCACTACCATCATTACAAAGGAAATCTTATAAAGTTATAATGGGTGTCATTTGGTGGTAAGGGGTGGGTATTAGTGGTCAAGTAGGAGTGGTCGATATAGGGGTGGTCATAAATGTAATAAGAGGTGTTATGTTCACAGTTACACACTGGTCAACCAGTGGTCAAGCAGTGGTCAAGTAAGGGTCAAGTAGTCAAGTGAGGAAATTTTAGGGAAAAGTGATTGTAACGATATGGTGCTGATTAAAGAGTGGTAAATTGGTGGTCAAGCAGTGGTCAAGTAAGGAAAATTTTAGGGAAAATTGGTCGTAGCGACATGGTAATCCTTAAAGGATGGTAAATTAGTGGTCAAGTAGTGGTCAAGTAAGGGTCAAGCAGTGGTCAAGCGGTGGTTAAGTGAGGAAAATTTTAGGGAAATGTTAGGGAAAAGTGATTGTAACGATATGGTGCTGATTAAAGAGTGGTAAATTAGTGGTCAAGCAGTGGTCAAGCAGTGGTCAAGTGGTCAAGTAAGGAAATTTTAGGGAAAATTGGTCGTAGCGACATGGTAATCCTTAAAGGATGGTAAATTAGTGGTCAAGTAGTGGTCAAGTAGTGGTCAAGTAGTGGCCAAGTGGTCGAGTGACCACTTAAATTGTAGAGGAAGATGTGCCTAAGATAATGGTAGTGATTAAAGTGATCAATGACGTAGTCAAGCAGTGGTCAAGTAGTCGAGTGACCACTTAAATTGTAGGGGAAAGTACGTATAGTGCAATGGTGGTGGGTAAAGTGAGGAAGAATCAATAGTAGTGATAGTAGTACTACCAATATTAGCGACAAGAATATTAGCTGGTGCTTTGTTAGAGATACAAGTATCTTTTTTGTGGGGTGTGTAAAAATCATTCAAAGAGGGTCACACAAACACAAAGACAGCCAAGTACACACATGTACACACTTGATACATTTGTACATACAGACATACACATAAAGACAGAAAAGCACAAATACACACCCATACCATTACTACTGTCATCACAACTATACACAAGTACAGACACACTCACCCATATACAAGAACACTCAAAGACAAATACAAAGACAGCCAAGTACACACACACATACACACCCATCGCCTAGGATTACTACTGTCATCACAACTATGCTCAAGTACACACCCATAATCAATTACACAAATACACACCTACAAACAAAAACATACAAAGACACAGACACACTTGTACATACAGACACAGAAGTACAGACAATCCATACTATTACACACTGTCATCACAACTATACACAAGTACAGACACACTCACCCATACACAAGAACACTCAAAGACAAATACAAAGACAACCAAACACACACACGTACAGATTCAGAAGTACAGACAAACCATACCATTACTACTGTCACAACAACAGCTATACACAACTACACAACCATAATCAAATACACAAAGAGGGCCACACAAACCATTACTACTGGTACCACAACCAGTACAGACACACTTACCCATCGCAAATACATAAACAAACCGTGTCCCTACAAGAATATCACAAACCACATACCCTTTTTGGTAAAGAACGCGGATGTCCGAGACAGCCCCTACGTCATCAACGCCATATGCAAAAGTCATTAAGTGGTAGCATGAGTCATCGGTTTGTAGGGAAGCATGCGGGCGTGAGAATAGCTTGTCTTCAAAAACTCCCACATCAGCTATGTAGGGTCGTGTGCAGAACCAGTGTATAAAACAGACGGCGTCTCTTGTGAGCTCAGTACCAGTTCACGGCTGACTTGGGTATCTACAGAGTTATTTTTGTGAAACCTGCTGTTGTAAGTCGCTTAGTGTAGTAAGCAGATATTGTTCACGTGCTGACTTGGCTAGCTACAGCAGTGAAACAGGTTGGTGTGAGCCTTATTCGTTTCGTCGGCATCTGATAAAACAGTGAAACATATATTGTATACATCAGAACATTTTGGTGTTGTAAGGGAAAAAAAAGTGAAAGTGTGACTTAAGACTAGTTTATCAATATGACCACCAGATCTACTTTCACGTGTTCAGTGTGCGACAAAGCCTATTGTGATAACCTTAATCATCACATATACGATACGAAACCACACTTATGTCATATCTGTGGACAACTTTTCAACAGAAAAGGCAATCTACAAAGACACATACAAATACGTCATCAGCCACGTATGAATACACCAAACAATACAATACCAGAGACGACAGCATCACCTGTATATTTACACCAGCCTCGTAGTCTAACCCAAGTACCAGACTGCCACCACTGTATCTTCAATGATAACCTTACCCGCCATAATGCGAACATTCACAATGATTATCCCTGTCAGATACATGACAATCTATACAATTCGAACCTACAACGTTACTTACATCACCAGACACCACGAGAAAGGATGACACCCTTAGACACCGTGGCAACAAGTCCACTCATAGTAGCAGAGGATATCCAACCAAATGATAGAGACAGCTTGGCAGCCCTTAAGGCGTACTGCAAGGACCTCTCGATTATGGTACCCAATCAAGTGGGAGTATTAGAAAAAAGTGTCGACCACCGCTACCGGGTGGTTTTGGTATGATAAAAAGAAGTATTCAGATATCTTGTATGAAGGATCAACTCTCATACATGTCTTTATTCTGGATCCGAAACAAATAAGGTATGTGTGATGACTTCGACAACAGTGTTTTTGATAGTCAACCAGCAGAGCCCAGAAGAATGAAGATCACTAAGCCAGAACTTTTTGGTTTTTCACTAATCCTGTATGTCATTGATTTTATTCTTATGATATATATCTAAACTGTTTTTCACTAATCATGTATGTCATTGATTTTTTTCTTATGATATATCTCTAAACTGTTTTTCACTAATCCTGTATGTCATTGATTTTTTTTTCTTATGATATATCTCTAAACTGTTTTTCAGTAATCATGTATGTCATTGATTTTTTCTTATATCACTACAGTGTTTTGATGAATAACACACATATTTTGGTGATAAAAATATTGAAATCAAGTTTTGTTGTTGCTTTTCTTTAGTGGTTTTGTTTTCATGACGTTGTCTTATCGGCTCAGAGCTTACATTACCAGACATGAACAAAGTCTTAGAAGAAGTTATGGCAAATACGAACAGTCAAATGTATAAAAAATAGGAGTAACCAAGTATGAAAAGGCCTAAAGAGAGAAATGGCTCGGCCAAATTTATAAAAATAATCAATGAAAAAAAAAATCTTGGCCAAATAGGAAAATGTGTCAACCAAATGGAAAAAAAATATTGACCAAGTAATGAAATACACCATTCAAGGTTATGAAAAGTCGGAAAATTTGTCAACCAAAAAGGGAAAGATGTCGGCCAAATACAGATATAGCTCGTCCAAACTTTATAAAAACCTAGGAAAAAATAACCAAAGGCGAAAAGGCCAAAATACGAAATGTCTCGACCAAGCTTATAAAAATCTAGGAAAAAATATTACAACTAAAATGTTGATCAAAAATTATAACTTCAAACATTATAAAAATAACCAAATGTGAAAAACATCAGTCCAAAGACAGAAATATTTCAACTAAACTTATAAATAAGTCACCAAAAGGGAAAAGGGCAAGTACAGAAATAGCTATGAAAAAAGTAAGTCCACAAAACTAAGGCAAAGGTGTTACCAAAATTAGGAAAAATGTAACTTCTGTAGTCAAATGTGTCTTATCTGAAAAGACGCTATCAATGTCACCACTTTCCTTGTTTTACATTACCAAAGGCCTTCAGCCGTATCTGGTACAGAAACCCTTATACATCACTCATCTCTCCACACTCTTGGTTTCTTTCTAATACAAAGTGGTCACATCACCAAGAACGTCAAACCTCCACTGTACTACGTGCTCCATTGACACACCCATGACACTTAACAACATTTATGGTAAGGTTGTCTATGGTTTCATCGGGGATAGTTCATCCGAGTATTCGTCACCAAAATCCATTTCCCATGGCTGACATCTTCAACTTGCTATACCACATCTTATTCTAATATACACTTTACATGAAATTTCCCAAATTTGGGATCTATTAAAGAATACGTAAGGAGATACACAAAGACACCAAGAATATACCACACAAAACAGCTCACAAACTAAAAACTAATACCATATCAGATGAACCTCCCATCCAACAAAAGCAACTAGAACACAAACATATAATAAGGAAACACATGACACACAGAGCTTACATCACCAGACAAATCACCTGGACTCAAACAAATTTTGCTTCTTGTACTGTAGAATTCTACCAACACTTCTTTCCTATCACCACACAACCACTAGACATTTGTCCAACATAATACTCATACCCTCGCTAACGACATTAAAGAAACGCATACTTACACATTATCAGACATTGGATTTAAATCCCCTACTACTAACATATTCCCGGTGTCGAATTCCCCTGTTTCACAAAAGCACCCTGGTTGTATTAGAAAGAAACCAAGAGTGTGGAGAGATGAGTGATGTATAAGGGTTTCTGTACCAGATACGGCGAAGGCCTTTGGTAATGTAAAACAAGGAAAGTGGTGACATTGATAGCGTCTTTTCAGATAAGACACATTTGACTACAGAAGTTACATTTTTCCTACTTTTGGTAACACCTTTGCCTTAGTTTTGTGGACTTACTTTTTTCATAGCTATTTCTGTACTTGCCCTTTTCCCTTTTGGTGACTTATTTATAAGTTTAGTTGAAATATTTCTGTCTTTGGATGATGTTTTTCACATTTGGTTATTTTTATAATGTTTGAAGATATAATTTTTGATTAGCATTTTAGTTGTAATATTTTTTCCTAGATTTTTATAAGCTTGGTCGAGACATTTCGTATTTTGGCCTTTTCGCCTTTGGTTATTTTTTCCTAGGTTTTTATAAGTTTGGACGAGCTATATCTGTATTTGGCCGACATCTTTCCCTTTTTGGTTGACAAATTTTCCGACTTTTCATAACCTTGAATGGTGTATTTCATTACTTGGTCAATATTTTTTTCCATTTGGTTGACACATTTTCCTATTTGGCCAAGATTTTTTTTTCCATTGATTATTTTTATAAATTTGGCCGAGACATTTCTCTCTTTAGGCCTTTTCATACTTGGTTATTTTTCATATATTTCTGTATTTGCCATAACTTCTTCTAAGACTTTGTTCATGTCTGGTAATGTAAGCTCTGAGCCGACAAGACAACGTCATGAAAACAAACCACTAAAGAAAAGCAACAAAAAAACTTGATTTAAATATTTTTATCACCAAAATATGTGTGTTATTCATCAAAACACTTTAGTGATATAAGAAAAAATCAATGACATATATGAGTAGTGAAAAACAGTTTAGAGATATATCGTAAGAAAAAATCAATGACATACATGATTAGTGAAAAACAGTTTAGATATATATCGTAAGAAAAAAATCAATGACATACATGATTAGTGAAAAACCAAAAAGTTCTGATTTAGTGATCTTCATTCTTCTGGGTTCTGCTGGTTGACTATCAAAAACACTGTTGTTGTCGAAGTCATCACACATACCTTATTTGTTTCGGATCCAGAATAAAGTCATGTATGAGAGTTGATCCTTCATACAAGATATCTGAATACTTCTTTTTATCATACCAAAACCACCCGGTAGCGGTGGTCGACACTTTTTTCTAATACTACCACTTGATTGGGTAGCATAATCGACAGGTCCTTGCAGTACGCCTTAAGGGCTGCCAAGCTGTCTCTATCATTTGGTTGGATATCCTCTGCTACTATGAGTGGACTTGTTGCCAGGGTGTCTAAGGGTGTCAGTCCTTTCTCGTGGTGTCTGGTGATGTAAGTAACGTTGTAGGTTCGAATTGTATAGATTGTCACGTAACTGACAGGGATAATCATTGTGAATGTTCCCATTGTAGCGGGTAAGGTTATCATTGAAGATACAGTGGTGGCAGTCTGGTACTTGACTTACACTACGAGGCTGGTGTAAATATACAGGTGGTGCTGTCGTCTCTGGTGTTGTAGTGTTTGTTGCATTCATGCGTGGTTGATGCTGTGTTCGCATGTGTCTTTGTAGATTGTCTTTTCTGTTGAAAAGTTGTCCACAGATATGACATAAGTATGATTTCGTACCGTGAATGGTCCGAATGTGACGATTAAGATTATAGTTATAACAATAGGCTTTGTCGCACACTGAACACGTGAAAGTAGATCTGGTGGTCATATTGATAAACTGGTCATAAGACACACTTTCGCTTTCTTACAACACCAAAAAGTTCTGATGTATACAATATATGTTTCACTGTTTTATCAGATGCCGACGAAACGAATAAGGCTCACACCAAGTTTCACTGCTGTAGCTAGCCAAGTCAGTACGTGAACAATATCTGCTTACTACACTAAGCGACTTACAACAGCAGGTTTCACAAAAATAACTCTGTAGATACCCAAGTCAGCCGTGAACTGGTACTGAGCTCACAAGAGACGCCGTCTATTTTATACACTGGTTCTGCACACGACCCTACATAGCTGATGTGGGAGTTTTTGAAGACAAGCTATTCTCACGCCCGCCTGCTTCCCTACAAACCGATGACTCATGCTACCACTTAATGACTTTTGCATATGGCGTTGATGACGTAGGGGCTGTCTCGGACATCCGCGTTCTTTACCAAAAAGGGTATGTGGTTTGTGATATTCTTGTAGGGACACGTTTTGTTTATGTATTTGTTTATAGGTGAGTGTATCTGTACTGGTTGTGGTACCAGTAGTAATGGTTTGTGTGGCCTCTTTGTGTATTTGATTATGGTTGTGTAGTTGTGTATAGCTGTTGTTGTGACAGTAGTAATGGTATGGTTTGTCTGTACTTCTGAATCTGTACGTGAGTACGTGTGTTTGTTTGGTTGTCTTTGTAGTTTGTCTTTGAGTGTTCTTGTGTATGGATGAGTGTGTCTGTGTGTACTTGTGTATAGTTGTGATGACAGTAGTAATAGTATGGATTGTCTGTACTTCTGTGTCTGTATGTACAAGTGTGTCTGTGTCTTTGTATGTTTTTGTTTGTAGGTGTGTATTTGTGTAATTGATTATGGGTGAGTGTGTCTGTACTTGTGTATAGTTGTGATGACAGTAGTAATCCTAGGCGATGGGTGTGTATGTGTGTGTACTTGGCTGTCTTTGTATTTGTCTTTGAGTGTTCTTGTGTATGGGTGAGTGTGTCTGTACTTGTGTATAGTTGTGATGACAGTAGTAATGGTATGGGTGTGTCTTTGTGCTTGTCTGTCTTTATGTGTATGTCTGTATGTACAAATGTATCAAGTGTGTACATGTGTGTACTTGGCTGTCTTTGTGTTTGTATGACCCTCTTTGTATGATTTTTACACACCCCACAAAAAAGATACTTGTATCTCTAACAACGCACCAGCTAATATTCTTGTCGCTAATATTGGTAGTACTATTATCACTACTATTGATTCTTCCTCACTTTACCCACCACCATTGCACTATACGTACTTTCCCCTACAATTTAAGTGGTCACTCGACTACTTGACCACTGCTTGACCACTGCTTGACCACGTCATCGATCACTTTAATCACTACCATAATCTTAGGCACATCGTCCTCTACAATTTAAGTGGTCACTCGACCACTTGACCACTACTTGACCACTACTTGACCACTACTTGACCACTAATTTACCACCCTTTAAGCATCACCATGTCGCTACAACTACTTTCCGCTAAAATTTATTCACTTGACCACTGCTTGACCACTGCTTGACCACTAATTTACCACCCTTTAACCATCACCATATCATTACAATCACTTTTCCCTAAAATTTCCCTAAAATTTTCCTCACTTAACCACCGCTTGACCACTGCTTGACCACTACTTGACCACTACTTGACCACTAATTTACCACTCCTTTAAGCATTACCATGTCGCTACGACCAATTTTCCCTAAAATTTTCCTTACTTGACCACTTGACCACTGCTTGACCACTGCTTGACCACTAATTTACCACTCTTTAATCAGCACCATATCATTACAATCACTTTTCCCTAAAATTTCCTCACTTGACTACTTGACCATTACTTGACCACTGCTTGACCACTGGTTGACCAGTGTGTAACTGCGAACATAACCCTCTTATCTTATTACATTTATGACCACCCCTATATCGACCACTCCTACTTGACCACTAATACCCACCCCTTACCACCAAATGAAACCCATTATAACTTTATAAGATTTCCTTTGTAATGATGGTAGTGAATAAGCTACATACCACCCTTTACTTTCACTTAGACACTACTATCACACTGTTCAGATGATAGTAACCATCTACACCTCTTACCATAGTCGTCGAGTATAACCACGACCCATCACACCCTTGGCAGTTTATACATCACTCACCACGCATAGTGAACAGACACATTATGAGATGTTTACGCCACCACCATATATCCAACCCATGAGTAGAAACCACGACCCATCACACCCTTGGCAGTTTATATATCACTCACCACGCATACTAACACATTCATATACCCTACGTAACCACATCCAACCAAAATATATAACTTACAACCCTTCACACCCCTCATCCGTACTCACACTACTCTTCTATTTCAGTAATTACTTTTACAGACATCCCACCAACCAACATAGACACGAATACTTTTACGTTAATTACTTTCACAGAAACTTACCCGCCTAAGAAAGTCATAGACCCGGGATTTTCCCACACGCCGCCAAAAAAAGTTCACCCGGGATTTTTACCGAGTCGGCAAAAAACCTTCATAAAACCACCAGTCGCCATCTTGGACGTGGAATTGTGTGGATGAGTTTCATAATATACTACTAGTATGTACCTGACGAGATGCAGCGAAATATGCCAGGCAATAAATCGTGCAATCTATTGTTTGTGTCTTCATTATTCAACACCAAATTATCACAACAGAACATCACAACGCTACCCATCGTAGGCTATGCTCAAGATTGCCCAATCGCCGCGACCGACGTCCGTCAATCGATGAGACCCGAACGATCAGGACTTCTCACTGGCAAGGAACACCAGGCCTCCTTAATCCAGTGAGCAATAATCAATTGATTATGTGGTTTTTTTTTTCGGGATTTTAAATTTAAATATTGAGCACAACCCACTACTGGCAACGCCGATCGCACTCTGGTATGAACCTAAGGCCTATCCACGTCAATATGGAAGCACTATACTCGAGTTTCGCCCTCGTTTGAGCTCGTCAGTAGTGCATATCCTTGACCGGATCCGGAAACAGTCCGGGATCACGCGTGTGAAGCGGGTGTGTAACCACGCGGCACACACTGGACACACCAAATTATCACAACAGAACATCACAACGCTACCCATCGTAGGCTATGCTCAAGATTGCCCAGTCGCCGCGACCGACGTCCGTCAATCGATGGGACCCGAACGATCAGGACTTCTCACTGGCAAGGAACACCAGGCCTCCTAAATCCAGTGAGCAATAATCAATTGATTATGTGGTTGTTTCGGGATTTGAAATTTAAATATTGAGCACAACCCACTACTGGCAACGCCGATCGCATTCTGGTATGAACCAAAGGCCTATCCACGTCAATATGGAAGCACTATACTCGAGTTTCGCCCTCGTTTGAGCTCGTCAGTAGTGCATATCCTTGACCGGATCCCGAAACAGTCCCGGCTGTTCTTTTAAGTAACTTTTTTTTTTGTTGTATGAATTTAATGAGACGCTCCCCGCCAGGAGCTGGGCGAAGCTACGCCGGGCCAGATAGATAGACAGACCCACCTTTTCGCTGCATTTATCTACAGGCATATGCGTTATAATCACCCTCCTATCCCCTCCTCCTACCCTCTTCCTCTTTCCTCCCCCTCCTCCCTCTCCCTCCTCCATCCTCCTCCTCCCTCTTCCTTCTCCTCCTCCTAACTCCTCCTCCCTCTTCCTTCTCCTCCTCCCTCTTCCTCCTCCTCCTTCCTCCTCCCTCTTCCTCCTCCTACCTCCTCTTCCTCCTCCCTCCTCCTAATCACTCCTCTTCCTTCCTCCTCCCGTCTCCTCCTCTCTCCTCCTCCATCCTCCCCCTCCTCCCTCTTCCTCCCTTCTCCTTCCTCTTCCTCCCTCCTCCTCCCTTCTCATCATCCTCCTCTCTCCTCTTCCCTCCACCCTCCTCCCTCTACCTCCTCCCTCCACATCCCTCCTCCTCCTCCCTCTTCCTCCTCACCCCTCCTTCCCTCCTCATCCTCCCCCCTCCTTCTCCTCCTTCTCCCTCTTCCTCCTCCCTCTTCCTCCTCCCTCCTCCTCTCTCCTCCTCCCTCCTCCTCCTCCTCCCTCTCCCTCCTCCCTCTCCTCCTCCTCCTCCCCCTCCTCCTCCTGCGTTCTCCTCCTCCCTACTTCTTCCTCTTCCTCCTCCCTCCTCCCCCTCCTTCTCCCTCCTCCTCCTTCCTCCTCCTCTTTCATCCTCCTCTCTCCTCCTCCTCCCTCATCCTCCCTCCTCCTCCCTCATCCTCCTCCTCCCTACTCCTCCCTCCTTCTCCTAATCCCTCCTCCTCCCTCCTATTCCTCCCTACTCCTCCTCCTCCCTCCTCCTCTCTCCGCCTATCTCTTCCTCCCTCCTCCTCCTCCCCCTCCTCCCTCCTCCACCTCCCTCTTCCTCCTCCCTTCTCCACTCCCTCTTCCTCCTCCCTCCTCCTACTCCTCCTTTTTCTTTTTCTGCAGCTGCTGCTGCCGCCGCTCTATTTACCCAAGTTAATTGTTGGGGGAAGATGTAAAGATCTTTCAAGTGCTCTTTCTAATGCATTTTGTAAGTTGGTAGACAGACAGACAAAGAGGGAGGGAGGGAGGGACGGACGGACAGACAGACAGACAGACAGACAGACAGACAGACAGACAGACAGACAGACAGACAGATAGTCGGGAACGGGAACTTATATGACTACTTATATGAATTAAATGAGATGCTGCCCATCAGGGGCAGGGGGAAGCCGGACCGGGCCAGAAAGACAGACAGACAGATAGACAGACAGACAGATAGATAGTCGGGAACGGGAACGAAAACTTATATGACTACTTATATGAATTAAATGAGATGCTCCCCACCAGGGACTGGGCGAAGCCGGGCCGGGTCAGCTAGTAATAGAATAAACATAAATTATACTACGTCACAACGAATCTACGTTTCAAGTTTACTAATCTTCCTCACGAACAACACAAACTTATCTAAAAAAAAAACATATTAAATTTGAAAATGTAATAACATCTAAACATAAACAGGAAAGTTCTTATCACCCTTTTTATGAGACTGGATAGAGCACAAAACAGTAACATCGAAAATATAATCTTGCCACCGCTAGGTATTGAACGGGGACCACTGTCTTCGCAGGTAAGCGAACCAACTACAATGCCACTGCGGTTGCAAATTTTAATAATGCAACTGAAAATATTGATCAGTTGTACCTCTCTGCCTTTTTTTTTTTTAGAGGATGCGTGTTGTGTCCTATTTTTGCATTGTTATTTCAAAGTGCCTTTGAGTATCGTGGTATCTGTTATCTGGAGCGTGGTTACAAATGTCAATATTGCCTGAACAATTCATTTGTGTTCAACTTCTCTTCTCCTTGTGTTTTAGGTTTTTCTCTATTTATTTGCCCAGTGGATTTCCATCAATCCATCATGTGCCATGCCGATAAGCGTCGGCGGTCATGTTTTGCCATTTCACTCGATCACCAGAGTCGTAGATCAGCCCCCTGTTCCTGTCTCGACCATCCCACGTGGCCAAGCCGTCCAGGTATTTACTTCTCGGTCTGCCCCTTGGTCTCTTCCCTTCGATCTTGCCAGTTGTCACCAAGTTCTCGAATTCATTTCTTCTTATAACATGCCCAAAAAATTGTGACTCTACGTCTAATGACTCTAATCAGTTTACGATCATTTGTTTCTTGAAGGACTTGATCATTGGTTTTTCTGTCTGTCCATGGTATTCTTTGCATTTTCCTCAGATACCACATATCCACAGCCATCAGACGTTTTTCAGCTTGATTGCTCATTGTCAACCCTTCACATCCATACAAAAATACAGGTTCTATGTAGCACTTCAATACTCTTTTTCTCTTTTCAATTGATATCTTTTTATTGGTCAGTATGTTTTTCATCTTGCAAAAGGCTACCTTCGCAATGGCAATTCTTGCTCTAATCTTTTCAAGGCATTTCCCAAAGATTTTATGACTTTTCAGAGATAACTGTATCGATTAACTTGCTTAAGAATATGCCCATTTACTCGTATTTCACATTGTGATATTTCCTTCTTCCCAGTGACGACCATAATCTGTGTCTTCTTACTATTCAATTATAACCCTAGGTGCTCACTATGTGCAACAACCGCATCTCCTAAATGACGCAGGTCCTGTTCATTGTCTGCAATCAAGACTGTATCATATGCATATCTAATATTATTGATGTATCGTCCACCAATGTTGATTCCTTCCATATCTTCAATATGTATGAAAATATTTTCACGGCACAGGGAGAAAAGATCTGGAGACAATAAACGTTTCAGACGAAAGATTTCCTAGTTACATTATTCAGGATATATTATATATACGTTTTATATATTATTTAATATATTATATTTACGTTTTCCCAGTGTATGTTCTACATGACGAGCACCTTTTCTTTACTTCTTGGTTCACTGGTATTTGTCTAGTTCTGTCCATGAGTTCCCCATTGGTGATTCTGTCATAAACATTTTATTCATTCTATTCTGCGCAGGCATAAGTTAATGACTGTAGTTTATTTGTAATTGCTTTTGTCGTTCTGCATGTTTCTCATCTATACAGTAGTACTGATTTAATGTTAGAACTGAATATTCTAAGTTTGATGCTAAGTTTAATTTCTCTCTGAATTCGACAAATTTCCCAGCCTTCTGTATTCATATTCTTTATATGTTCTACCATCTTAGACTAGAAATTTTTTTTTAAATGACATATTTAGTCATAGTAAAATATACTGATTGTTGGCTACCTTTTGGGGACATTCATATCTTCTTCGAGCGCGCGCGCACACACACACACACACACACACACATACAGAGAGAGTGAGAGAGCGAGAGAGAGAGAAAGAGAGTGAGAGTGAGAGAGAGAGAGAGAGAGAGAGAGAGAGAGAGAGAGAGAGAGAGAGAGAGAGAGATCACTACAAATATGTAATATCCTGCTTATTCAACTAAAATAACACCATATCTGTTCTGTGAGATTAGATTTACATCTAAAACTCTCACGGTTGCCAGACGGCACTTCATAACCATATGAATTAAATGTGACCGTCTGGTTGCAATATCGGTGTGCCCTTCTATCTGTCCCTGCCCTGAAAGCTTTTAATTGCCATGCCCTTAACCCCTGCAAACAATGGCAAGGCTTGAGATTGCCAGATGAAAATGAAGGAAGTTTAATTGATAGCACAGTTTTCCTAGGCTGTGGGAAAGTTATTGCTAGCATATCTATTGACTTTCTAATGGGAACCACAAGTTCGTAAGCAACATAAATTTAACCCATGTCATACGTTGTCATTTGTGCTATGTATACGCTGATTGCCGTGGTATAGTGGATAGTCGACCTCTTCTTCTTCTTTCACATTTTATATCTCATTGAATCATAGGTCCTCAACTAACTCACGTCAAGCACTCATATCCTTAGAGCAAGTCCACATGGCCGAATGGGTAAGAACGCCTGTTCTTAAATATCCCGCGTGCTGATGCCGAGGTAAGCGGTTCAACCCCTACACCGGACAACTGGACTAAAATTTTGACCTGTCGTCCTTGACCTTGGAGACGCAAATTACAAGTAGTACCTCTGAAGTTAGGCTTCGCCTAATTGCGAGGGACCCTGTTAATAGGGAAAGCTAATCCACACGCAAAGTCCAATCTATCAATACTATAAATAATGTGTATGGACCACGCTTGAGTTCAAGGCGAGCGAGCGAAAAAAAAAAATATCTTCAGCCATTGTCTTTGAGCTAGTTTATGATTGGTTGGATTTTGAAGCTGACCAATAAAAAGATATCAACTGAAACGAGAAAAATAGTGTTGAAGTGCTACATAGAGCCTGTACCTTTGTATGGATGTGAAACTTGGACAATGAGCAGTCAGGATGAGAAACATCTAATGGCTGTGGAAATGTGGTTTCTGAGGAAAATGCAGGGAATATCAAGGACAGATTTAAAAAAACAACAACCAATTAACAAGTCCTTGGGGAAACAAATGAAGATCGTAAACTGATTAGAATAATTAGACGTAGACAGCCAAACTATTTTGGACACGTTATGAGAAGAAATGACTTGGAGAACTTGGTGGCAACTAGCAAGATCGAAGGGAAGAGACCAAGGGGAAGATCCGAGAAGTAAATACCTGGACGGCTTGGCACGTGACATGGTCGAGACAGAAACACGGAGCGAATCCACGACTCTGGTGATCGAGTGAGATGGCAAAACATGACCGTCCACGCTTATCGGCATGGCACATGATGGCTTGATGGTTTTCCTATAGAATGGGAAAGCCAGCCCACGCCCAACCATCGTTCGTCGCCTCTTACGCCCTGCATGGTTAACTTCAGTGTGATACTATATTTTTCCTTCCTTTAAGGGTCCTGGTGACACAGACAGAACCCTCTTTACTCTGTTGTATCGACATGCACGTATTCAGGAATACTATGTGCAGTCTATTCTTTGATATTCTCACTCCTGGTCTTTCTTCACCTTCCGTTTGCCTATAGCAGTCCACTAGAGCATCTTTCTTTTGTTATATTACAGGTTAAAATACGTCTCATCTCATCTCATCATGTTCCTCTTGTACCTTGCGGTGTCGAGGTGAAGTATAAACAGCGGGAGAGTGCCCGATTATGGGCTTCATATATCGATATTCCCATGGATTCTGCTGGTTAACATACGTGGTGGCTGGATTTCATTGCGAAGGCTAATGGACGATAATTGAAAGAGGAGACTGGAATATAAGAATACAACTTACAGCATGAGAATGGAGGTGGAAGCAGTACAGCGGCTTTTCAATGTTTGGAGACCACAGCCAATTATTGCATTCGTTACGGACTCACGGAGTATGCTTAGTAAGGTGGAGAAAGGAATGTTTCGTGTAGAATGGCTTGCCTTGCTTTACGAGAATTGTATAGATTTTCTGCCATGGTCATGCTTGAGTGCGGGGAATGAACAGGCTGATAGGGAATGCACCGCTTGATCGTAGATTACCCATGGATAAGGGGGGGGGGTGGTCGGGCGCCTGTGGGACCAGATGGAGAAATCGGTGGAACAGACTGAGCACTCGTGTGTGGAGAGAATGTTATGACGAGGCACGGGCTCTGGACGATTCTAAAAACTGAGAGGGAAGACCAGGAGAACGTTTAATCAGATGGCAGTTGGAATCATTAGCAGTATGCTCTTCCCCGACTGTTGCGCGTATGCGAATATCCTGAGTGCAGTGATGTAGTTTCTTAGCTCAACTCAACTCTATTACAGGTTGTCGTTGCTGGTGACGCGTTCAAACCAAGCAACCGTTCAATGCTATCAGAAGGGATTGTTATTGTTTTGCTTTCTATAACATTTGCGCTTAGATGTCGGCTCTTTTCTTCCGATGCTTGAAAACTGCGGAGTACATACAAATCGCCTTATGTAAAAATAGAACGGATTCATCCCTGTTTCCAAAGAACTACGCTCTGAACGAAATAGCTGATAGAATAATACCAGTGTGTAAACAGTGTCAGATAAGCATGAAATGAACCACATTCAGTAGAGTATTGTAATACAACCCGAACCGTCTCAATGAGACAAAAACTTGTCGGAGCGAGTTTACTGAACAGCGGGATTTCAGGGGTGACAGGATCTCACAAATGAAATAAAACCAGCGCATTATTCCTTAGAAAAGAATGCAGACAACAAATGCCCAGTTAGTTACAAATTTAGCCGTTGTTGAAAAACTTAAAACTTATTTCTGAGCAGATTCCTGCCATGGGTCAATGACGTGACAGGGATATCACATGTTGTTGGCCTCATGCACGGAGGAGTAGATGGCCTGTACTTAGAAAGACGACGATCGTTGGTGTCGAAGCCTCATCTGACTGTGATCGTGACATTATCAGCGCAGCCCGCTATCAACTACGCTAGTCCACCCGCTGTTTATCTCTTTTCTCCTTTGTCCCGCAGCAGTTTCCCGCTTAGTCCTTAAAATCTGTGTTGTGATAGGGCTATCATATGTGGGAGGCTTGACTGCGCGGAGGAATATGTGATCTCTTTATCTCACTTAGTAAGTGACGAGCCAAGGTGTCGAATGCTCGTGACATCAGCGCAGTTCATTTAACTCTTTCACAACGAAGTAATTATTGTGTCTTTTAATAATAATTCTATGCAGTGTAAACATTACAGCTCTTTCCGTCACATGTTGTTGGTTGAAACTTTCCTAACACAAGCAGTAGTTTCTTACAATTGATATGTTTGGTTGAATCCGTTGCCACAGTAACACTATGTGACATAAGGAGTGCTTGCTTGCTTGCTTGCTTGTGTTCGCTGGCTGTGAATTCCAGCGTGAAGTCCTGTATGTCGGATGAAGACATCCTGTTGTCCAACATCAGTGTGATGTCATACCTGACTGTGGTTTGCATGAGTATCCGTTGCCCCATGTCTGGCTTATTGGCATGCAGACTGGTGGTTCCTGGCCGTGCAGACAGATACTCTTCGACTTCGGAAGAATCAGCGATCTTACTACGTTAGCCAGGACCCCGAAGGAACCTGTTGCCCAGGACGCACGACTAGGACGTGTTAGTAGGTCTTGGCCAGTATAAAACCTGGCCCTGGTGCCTTGGAAACACCTCTACGTCCCACAGAAGGAGTGATGATATGCACATTATGTCATAGTCCGACACAGATATCTGCAACCAACGGAACACGTGCCAACCGTGTCACGTGGGGACATTTCCAATAGTACGCTGAGTAAAATGAAATACAGCATATTATTCAATAACATGTGCAAAAAGGAGGGAGGGGTGGGAGGGGAGGGGTCATTTATAGGAGAATCCGAGTGCAATGAAAGTGAGCTTCTACAAGGCAAATGAAAGCAAATAATTGTATAACATCTACAGTAAAATATAAAGAAAAGGATTCTTTACAGGCCTTGGGGTATGTTGGGTGTGTGACGTTAGTCCCATGTTTTAGAGAGCAACTGGCACTCGAGAGGATCATCTGGTGTACCGCTACGACAGCCTTAACTTTCCAGACATTTCCTGGCACCCATTCAGACTAGATCGACATTGGAGCCCAGATCTATTTTAAAATCCACCCGGATGTGAATTCAAACACATGATACCCGATTTGGCAGGCAAGCGTTCTGACCACGGCGCTTCAGTGGCTCACATGGTAGCGTGTAGCGGACACAGAATGGACATTACAGAACGCTCTTTCATGTACTACTTACGGGTATATGGTGCTAGCCCCATATTTTATAGATCCAGACAATGTTGCTCCACGTTGATTTGATAGACAGTTGTACTTTCAGTAGTTTGTCATTGCTTTCTGAACGAGAAGTCACTGTTTAAACCCAGTTCAATAGTTTAGGGTGTTGAACCGCCTACCTCGCCAACACTGCACCGAGTGCTCTTATCATTTCGACCGCATCGACGACCAATAGTCACTTACTTGAAAAGTGAAGTTGTCAATATCAGGTTGGCAGTCTTTACTCCCTAAATTATTTTTAGCGCCAATTTAAGGCTGCATTGACTAGGTAGCCCATGTCATGTAGCCTCGCCTCGAGAGGAATCCCAGCGTATGACCAATGGGCCAGCAGACAACTGACAGAACATGACAAGACATCTTTAAAATATAATATTCTGATTTTAGCATGACGATAATAAGGGAACGGGATGATATACTGCACTAGTGAAGATAGCTAAAAGTTAGACACACTGGTAAGCAAGGTTGGCCCAGTTTTGATATGCACAGCAGAGAGATTAATATATTTACAGGTCCCTCTGTCCCTAGCGACTTTCCCCAAAGATATCCTACCAGAACATTTGGACTTAAGTGCACAAGTCAACAAAGGAAGCGGCAGGCAGAAGACATGCAAGTTACATGGAGGAAAAGATCAAACACGATATCGGCCCTGAGTATTGAATAGTTTCTCGGTCAACAAGACGATGCATGAATCACACAGAAACGACAAGGAGAATCGATACGCTTTACTAGACCTTGATCACAACTAACAAAATGGATGTTGCGGCCAAAGCCTTTCGTCAGCACACAAACAACAACACACACCGATACAACTACATGAACAACTATACATGGGAAATGTGTGTGTGTGTGTGTGGCCTGCTGAACAGTGTTTCCTTAATATAGACTGGACACGTGTGTAGACGAATACCGCGCGTGTGGTTATAACAATGCGGCTAGACCGGAAATGTGGCTGTGAAGGGGAAATAGGCGGTCCAAAATAATCTGTTCCAAATAACAATAAAATTAAATCAAAATAAATAAACCAAAATAATCATATAATTTTAATCAGTCAACAAGATGGCGTCTCTAAAGCAATTAGATTTCTTTCAGTGGAAGTTTCTTGACGCTAACAGTTTAATGCGTGCCGAGATGTTAGTGTGGGGGTGTGACTTGACGATAATACTGCATTGTATGTCTACAAAGAACAATGATTTCATCCCCACGAAGAACTGTACAGCACAGGTCGCTTTACCCCCTCTAATCCCTGTAGGCTTTTTAGAAAAGTCGACATTCACGATGGCCGTAGGATGGCAATATATCGTCCTGTCCAAATGGGAGGTCACATGTGGCGATATATTATCCCATGACAATGAATCAGTTAAAGAACCCTTGTCTACTTCTTGATTCCCTAGCCCCATACTTGTATAGACCGATGGGTACTCAATGGGTCAAGTGGTCAGTCTCACACAAGCTGTCTTTATTTCCCACGACACTTCACTGTGTCCATCTTAAATTGTCAATCTAGTTGCCCACGTCAATGTAAAACATCCATAACGATGGGGTTCTGAACACATGAACATTGGACCAGCAGGCAAGTTTACTAATCACTGCGCAAACACGGCTCCAGAGATATATTTCCGGTTTTATAATTCGATCCTCTTCTTCTGTCGCCCTATAAACCATTGGAGCATATGCCCTGAAACAGCTGATCCCAGTCCGTCATATCTTTTGCTAGCCCTTCCAGCCCAGTCCAAGTCCTTCAATTTGTATTACTTTATAACGTAACATGATTCAGTCCTCAGTCACATTACAATGTTTCATGTCCTTGGCAGAACTTTGCGATTAACCTTAACCCCAGTTGATTTTCTACGTAAGTTCACTAGTTTGATTTCTGGAAGTCAACGTTGAAATACACCTTCTTCTTCTTTTTCTTTCGTTCGCTTGAAATATGTCTATATCTGCAATGTCGTCTCTTGCATGAATTGAACTATTTTTTTTCAGTTCACACAGTGGTCCATAGAGTTTATCTTCCACTGTCGTCTCTCTAGGCCAGAAGGTTTGCCTAGATATGTTATATTTTGGGCAGTCTTGGAGTATGTGCTCTGCTGTCTGCGACGCCAATCCACATGTGCACATGGCTGTTTCACCAATCATGAATTTTGTATACATGTGGTAGCGTAATCTATTGTGTCCTGTTCTGAGGCGCAGAATAATGACTTGTTCTGGTCTGTCCATAACGTGGTAGTCATCTTGAGCAGGTTTTGGTGGCTTTCTGACTGATTTGATCATTCTTTTCTTTTGGTGGTATGTAACGGGCACATCAGGCTGTTCTTCTTTGGCTCCTTCCTTAGCCAATTGATCAGCTCTGTCGTTTCCGGGTACTCCACAGTGGGATGGTATCCACTGTATGGTGACTTTATGCTGACTGCTAAGTTCAGAAAGTAGTGTCCTTAGTACTGGCAATTTCCCAGAGAGGAGCGCCTCCAGTACTGATTTTGCATCTGTTAGTAGCACCACAGGTTGTGTACCATTGCTGTTATTTAGTAATTTCTCTGTTGCTATCTTGATTGCCTCAATTTCGGCATCATAGTTATGGCAGTACTTTCCTGTCGGTACTCTGGCTGTGTCCCTAGTATTATTTGGGTATTCTATGTACACTCCCGCTCCTCCATTTCGAACAGCATTTTGTGCTGACCCATCTGTGTAGACTCGGATCCAGAGATCCTGTGGGTATTCTTCATCAAGGAAGCTGAGAGTGGCTGTTCTGCGCTGCACACTGTTCTGTTCTTCCTTGTCAAATATTCCTCTCACTTTTGTCTGGATTTGTAACGATAGTCTATGCTCATTTTTCCATTGAGTTCGCTCTGGAATAGTTGTTAGGGGGATACCAACTGTGGGCAGATCAGTGGTTTCTCTGCAGAGTCGTTTGGCCTGGTGGATAAAACTACTTCTTTTCAACCGCCCCATTGCTAGGTTTTCAAATCTGTTCTTCATAGAGTGGCCTGGCAAGCTGAGGAACTTTTCTGCTTGTATTAGCGTTTTCGTATCTCTGCGCTCACTCAGTGCCTGTGTCCTCCCCATCTTCTCCATTTCCACTATAGGGGTTGATCTCATCCCTCCTGTGGTGACTCTAAGTGCTTGATTTTGCACCTTGTCCAGCTCTTGTAGTGTGGTTTTTGATGCTGAACACCACGCAGTTGACCCATATTCCAGGTGTGGTCGTATGCTCTGTTGTAAACTTTGCTAAGTATTTTCGTACTGGCTCCCCATGATGGTTCCACTTAGCTTTCTCAGGATGGCTATTTTCCTTCTGGCTTTTGCTACTGCTTTGTTGATGTGCTTTCTCCATGTCAGCTTGCCATCAAATGTTACTCCAAGGTATGTTGGTTCTTTATCTTCTCTTAGGGGAGTTCCATTTATCTGGATGATCCCTGCCTTTTGTTTTGGAGAGAGGGTAAATAGGGTGGTGCTGCACTTGTCAGTGTTTATGCTGACACACCATCTATTTGCCCATGCAGCAAATGTATCTACAGCTCTTTGTAGCAATCTGGTGGCCACTGATGCATATTCATTTGTGCTCCATAGAACCAGGTCATCGGCGTACATTGCCGCTTTAATTCCATGCGGTAGGTGAGCAACAAGATCATTGATGAAGATTAGAAAAAGTGTGGGGGACAAGACTCCGCCCTGGGGGACACCGTGACGCAGTAGTACTTTCTTGCTCTTGAGTCCGTCTATCTGTACTCGGGCTCTTCTGTTGTGCAAGTATGCTTTCACCCATTTGTACATTCTTCCATTGGCTTTGCAGTTTCTCAGTTTCTTCATCAGACCTTCTTTCCAGACTTTGTCAAAGGCTTTCTTCAGATCTATCCATGCTGCAAGCACCAGCTTCTTCTCTTGGAATGCATCCTCAATTTCTTGAGAGAGGTAGGTTGTCTGATCTTCCGTAGAGTAGCACTGCCTAAAGCCAGCCTGCTGTGGCACAAGAATGTTTTTACTTTCAATGTACCACTGCAGTCTGTGATTGATGATGCGCTCCAGTGTTTTGCAGAGACAGCTGGTGAGGCTAATTGGTCTGTAGCTAGAGGCAATGGAACCATCTTTCCCTGATTTTAGGAGGGGTATCATGATTGCTTCTCTCCAGGCTTGTGGAACACTGCCTAAGGTCCAGCTGTTATTGAAGATCTGCAACAGCTTTGTTTTGGCCTCTGTTCCTAGGTTCCTGATCATTTCATTGGAGATACCATCAGCTCCTGGTGACTTTCTCATTTTCAGTTTTGATATGGCTAGCTCCAGTTCGCTGATTGTGATGGGTGCCTCCAGAACCTCATGTACTATTTCCTTCTGTCCTGTATGTTGTCGTTTCTCTCGAATCTCTTGTTGTTTCTCTGGACTAATTTTGATATTGCTATCTTGTGCGAATGAGTCCGCAAAATGGTCAGCTGCTTGCTTTCTTGTTAAGATTTTTCCATCTTTATGTAGCGCAATTTTTGAGTTTCTCCCTGTGCCCTCGTCATTAAGCTGTTTTATTAGCTTCCACAATTTCCTTGTGTCTCTTTCAAAGTTCAGAGACTCCGTTTTCTCCTGCCAGCTTTTCCGTCTAGCCTGCAGCTTGGCCCTTTGAAATTTGGCTTTTGCATGCTGGAATTTATTGTGGTGCTCTTGGCTGGGTGTGGCCTCTGCTTGCTTTCTACACACTTCAACATCATTATGCAACTGTTCCAGTTCACTACTCCAGTAGGGTTTATATTGTTTACGGGCTCCTCTTGGTACTGTTTCTCGCGCTGCCTGTAGTATGCATTTCCCAAACTCTTCAACTACTTTATTTATGTCTTTCTCAGTGTTCAGGTTTCTAACCAATATGCTGGTGCGATGCTTGTAGATTGCCCAGTCTGCTTTCTTGTAGTTCCACCTCGAGAGGGTGCTGCTTTCACTTACAAGCTCATTTTCTACGGTTAGAAAGACTGGCCGATGGTCACTGCCACCAAGTTGTTTCCCAACAATTCGTGTAATGTTCCACTCCAGGTCTGGTGAATGAAAAGCCAGGTCAGGTGTAGTTGTAGAGTGCCATGATCTCGAGTAGAAAGTATGTGGGTCGGACGGCTTGTTAATCAACATGAATCTATTCTCATCCTGCCAGTCTTCCAGTCTCTCTCCTCTCTGGTCCATGTGATCATAGCCCCAGCTCTGCGAGTGGCTGTTGAAATCGCCACACACAATCATTTTTTCTTTTAGTGGTAGTGTGTCCAGTGCCTGTGGGCGGTCACTTGGACAGTAGTAATTGATCAGATGTAGATCTGTATTACCTGTCTTAAGTTTAAGTGTCTGATACTCAGCCCCTTCCATGTAGACTTTGATTTGGGAAGCCATGATGTTATTTCTTACAAGGGTCAGTATCCCACCTTTTCGCCTGTCCTTTCGGTCAGATCGGTAACACTGGTAGCCTCCGATTTTGAAGGCTATATTTTCATTGAGGTGAGTTTCTTGCAAGCAACATATGCTTACTTTTTCTTGGTCCAAGATTTTTTCTAATTCAATTTTTTTGTTGCTGACTCCCTCCGCATTCCAGTGCATTATTTTAAGTCTTCGTTTGGTAAGGCCAGCCATCCTATTCTCATGTCCCCTGGCTCCACAGGACATCTGAGAAGGACCTCCAGTAGTTGGGGTTGGACGCTTTCGAGACATAGGGCCCGGCACTGCACCTGCCAGGGCACCATAACGATTAGCAGTAGTCGACATATTTCATTTTGCGTGATTGCGTGGCATCCTGATTTCTGTGGTGCGCCTCTTGGCTGGTTGCCTCCGACTTCAGCACCTTTCTTTGCTAGAGCAGACTGTGGTCTCACTCGAGTGTAGATGTGTACACGCGCACACACCTGTCTGCGCATGCATGTACGTGCATACACATCTAGAGCATACTGGTTATTTTCCGGCGCCAGAGATTCGCCGTCGCCCCTTCTCCTGTTAGTTTAAACAGGTCCGCCGCGTGAAGGCCAGGAGTTGGACTTTTGCTGCATAGGTTATGTATTCACGAGCCATTGAGGTATTTAAGCATTGTTGGGCGCTCACCCCAACACCGCGCCTCGGCTACATACCGCAACATTTGGAACCCAAATACACCTTACCGGTGTAAGTATTGAACCCTCTACCCATCAGTTAGCGCACCGAATGTTTATGCGCAAGCGCATTAAGCTTCGCGCCCACGAAGACTTTCAAAAATGCTGCATGTCCCTTGCTGGACGTTGCGGTCAACCCCACACCCACCCACCCATCAGACAATTTTACGTTCAGTTGTTTGTCATTGCTTTCTGAATAAGTTAGCGTTTAAGTACATATTAATGCCGATGTAGGGCTTGAATATCCTACCCCACCATTAGAGCACCGGAAGTATAAGCGTAAACGTTTTTATCATGTTACCCATGTCGACGTCATATAATATAATACTCCAAAGAATATTTCGTGACCTGGGAATCGGGTGTCGTCTGAATCGTTAGCGTACTCGTATATCCCCTTGGTCTTTGAAAATATTAACTGTCCGCATTTGTGTGAACACAATCCTGATCTACTGACGCACACACAAACCGTGACCAGAAACCATACACGGGATTTCACTGGATACACTTCATTGAATTAATTAAATAAATGAACCCGCCAGCCTGGGAATTTCTGTATATAACTTTTCGTTTGTGAACAAATGTCGTTCATGCGTGTTCGTGTTGGGAATGTCTCCATATGAACTATAGCTACATTATATATGGTGGTATTTTCTACTTCACTTAATTCTTTTATGTTTTTGTACTAGTATACGGTAGTTCTCAGGGGAGCATTTCAAAAAACATTTTGGACTGGAAAACAGTAATGGAATGTGGGATGCTTCTGAGGTTCATAGCTCGATCACACAACCCTTGGAGAAGAATGTGGCTTGTTGCTGAGGGTGCGTCACTTCTCATTGACTTGCTAGGGAGTGGCGAAGTAGTTACGACGCCTACCTCACCTACCGAAGGCTGTGGGGTCGATTCTGGCCTTCGTCGTTCTTTTCATGAATGCAATTTTCTCGGAGAATCCTCGGAGTCGTCGCTTGTGCTACGGAGGTCGCACATTGTGCGACGCTTTCTGCAGGCGGTCCAGTGAGAAGACAGAGCCACGTGGAATAAAACTCGATACCATGAAGTCGACCATATTGCCTTTTGTTGAACAATAGAATATCTATGACAACACGGGGTTACCATTTTGTCACATACATGCTATTGACATAGTTCAACCTTTTGAGATGCTCATAAAAACACATTCTAACTCAAATGCTCAAACACACTGTCTTACAGCCAACTACAGATAACATAACTTTAGACAGTTTCCATTCTGACAACATAACTTCAGGTAGTTTGAATTCTCATCACGAAGCGCCAAAAAGTGTCTCAATCTCTGGCCATGTCTTCCACCTCATACACCCACATGCACCAAGGTATCTGCAGTGTTTTGTGTCCATCTTCGTTTCTCCCCTGCCTCATCTTCCAGGAACCACGCCTTGCGTAATGTTCTTTCTAAACCACGTGACGTTTACCATAACCAAAGTATTTCATATTCCCCAGACATGACGTTGATTATGAGTCAGTGTGGGTGTGACTGGTTGAGGGATGAATACGTGGGTGGGGGATGTGTGTGGGTGGGTGGGGGATGTGTATGGGTGCTGTATGTGTGGGTTGGTGGGTGATGTGTGTATAGGTGAGGGATATGTGGTCGAGGGATTAGTGGATGGGGGATGGGTGATTGGGAGTGTGTAGGTTGACGGGTGGAGGATGTGTGGGTGGGTGAGTGTGTGTGGGATGGGGGATGGGTGTGGCGTATGTGTGGGTGGGGAGATTGTGTGGGTTGGGGATGTGTGTAGGGATGGGTGCGGGATGTGTGTGTGAGTGGGGGGAGATTGTGTGGTGGGTGAAGTGTGGGTGGGGGTGTGTGTGGTAGGATGCATGATGTATGGGTTGGCAGGGGCTGTTTGTGTGGGTGGGGGATTGTGTGGTTGAGGATGTGCGTTTGCCTGAGTGGTTGGGCTAGTGTGTGTGGGGTGGGGGATGTGTGTGTATAGGGGAGATGTGTGAATGTGGGGGATGTGTAGGTGGTGATGGGTGGAAAAGGGGGGGGGTATATATGTATGTCTGGGGTGTGTACGTGGTTGAGGTGTGTGTGTGGGTGGGGGAGTGTGTGTGTGTGGTTGTGTGGTGGGTGGGGGATGTGTGGGGGATATGTCTCATTACATAGTAATATGCATTGTTTATGTTTACAACATTCATTTGACAATGTTTTTTTCCCTATGTAAATGCATCATGTACTATTGTTGAACGAAAGATGAGTGACTGGAAGGGCCGAATGTAAGACGGGCCTGCCTGCCCAATTTGTAGCCCTTATAAAATAAAGATCAATCAATCAATCAATCAATCAACCAGTTTTCATCGATGTTCAGATGTTGTAGAATTTCACAATTTCCCTTCTTCTTGGTCCTCGATAATCGAAGAGTTTTTCTGTAACATCTAAGCACAAAAGCCCCAAATTTCTTCTTTAGTGATTGTCTGGTCTAGGGGAGTGGGGAGGAGTGTGGAGAGACACTCACTATTAGATCTTTTAGATTCTTTATCCGTTTCCATTTCAGTGTCTTGGAATGCATAATGTGGTAGTTTCTTTTTACTGTCTACATCCATATGACTGCCATTTTAAGTTACCAGGGTAAATGAGTACCCTGATATGTGGTACTCTTGCACTGTATACAACTATTATATTTATCGCTTTCATATACTAGGATAGAACAGATAAACCGGAAGACTGATATATTCGCTAACTATAAACTGGTAAACACCAAATATTACAGCAAGACCATTACACCTAGAGAGGTGACTATATCTATGGAGATAGAACCTTGTCATAACGAGGCGTCTTGTCTCAGCAACTGGTCAACAAATTCACTTGATCCCTATACATGCTCCCCTGGTTGGCATACTTGACGTAAGCCACGCAATGAACTCTTTGTCATGCATTACGTTCATACCTCATCAGTTATGACAAAGTAGATTCAGATATGGGAACACATTTTTAAGCAATGAATAGTTTGCATTGTGGGGAAGGTATTTTAAAGTATGAAATAGACTATGTGGTAAGAAATTGATGTCAGAAGCATAAATTATAACGACTATTATACTTTCATTAGTAGGTCATCATGGTGGAATGGGTAAGAATGCGTGTTCTTAAACATCCGGTGTGCTGATGCCGAGGTAAGCGGTTCAACCCCTACACAGGACAGCTGGACTAAAAAGTTGACCTGTCATCCTAAACTTGGGAACGTTAATTACAAGTACCTCTAAAATTGGAGTGGGTTCGTCTGATGGTCCTGTTAATTGGGAAAAGCTAATCCATACGCAAAATTCAGTCCATCACTACTAAAAATAGTGCGTAAGGACTACGCTTGATTTCAAAGTGAGCGAGCGCGAAAAAAAACATATTTTTATAAGTAGTATTTGAATTCTTACAAGAAGTGAGTTCAAGTTATTGTCCCTATGAGAGAATATGTTGTTTGTAATGCCGGAAGGTACTGACTGTCACTCATCAGTTTGTTATTTCAGCAACGGAGAAACTATTAACGAGAAGCTTTAGCAGCAGGAGAAGAGGAGGAGGAAAAGGAGGAAGAAGAAGAAGAAGAAGAGGAAGAGAAAGAAGAAGGATTGCAGCAACAACAAGACAGAGGAGAAGGAACAACAGCAGACAATTATTACGTATTATTTAGATTTACACAAAATATGTTTCTATGTCTCTTACTTTAAATAAACAACTGAATGCCAATTGCTAAATTACATCTAGTGCGCAAGATGACGATGATGATTGCTACTTAGAACGAACAAATATCAGTCTTCCAGAAACCTTCTGTGTTGTAATTGTAATATCTCTTTCATACCAATGACATTGAGAAAGCTGTGTGCACAGAGGTTACCAAACCTAAATAGGAACTATTGTATTTTGTTGCTTTCGAATTTGAACCTCGGCCTGGATTAGTAGTAAAGCCCGCAAAGATCATGTGACACAGACGTGGCGCACATGTTTAAAGATTAGTTTCATCATCATCATCATCATCATCATCATCATCATCATCATCATCATCATCATCATCATCATCGTCATCATTTTCTGTTAACTGTAAGGCCCACAACATGCAAAGGTTCTGTTCCTTCATCTGCCTTCCCCTTCTCCTCTTCTTCTTCGTCTCTCCTCCCCCTTCTTCTTATTCTCTCCTCCTCCTTCTTCTTCGTCTTCCTACTCCCCTTCTTCCTCTGCCTTTAAGATTCTTGGTTAAGTATAGACCCACAACCTCGAATGCCAAGCCTGTTGAAACTCACTTCATGGTTGATTGCATGCCCGTTGGCTGATTTGTTGCCAACAGTTTCAGAAATCCAGTCCCAGAAAAGTCTTCACGTGGGCGACCAAAATCTGCCGCGTTTACTTCAGAATTCTTCAAGTGCTGATTGGTAATAGCAATTTGACTTCTGTGAGTAAATTTCAAGTGCTGTTTGGTAATATTGATATGGCGCTCATTGTTTCAAATCGACTTGCAGACTGAAAATTCCATGTCTGGATGTGCCACCTTTAGTTTGTGTCCTGCCTATTGGATGTGCGCCAAGAGTTACCTGACGTGTGTGGTTCCAATCTCGATGATGTCTCTGAATAAGGATAAATCACTGGTGGGAATTGATTATGCATATTTCGATGTACTTCCTATAAACACATAGCGTTTGATATTTTATTCTGTATTACATGGAAAGTATCTTATGTAACAAGTCACTGTCAATTGAATGTCAGAAAAAGAGTACTGAAATGTTATATAGAAACTGTTCGGCTCTATGGCAGGGAATCACGGAGCGTGAAAGAACAAATTAAGAAGAGATTGGAGGCAGCAGAGGTGTGATTTCTGCTCCGTATGTTGCGTAAACTTTGGACTGCCAGACTAACTAACAACCATACATCATGTGCCTTGTCGATAAGCGTTGGCGGTCATGTTTCGCCATCTCACTCGATCACCAGAGTCGTGGATCAGCTCCTTATTCCTGTCTCGACTATGCCACGTGGCCAAGCCATCCAGGTATTTACTTCTCGGTCTTCCCCTTGGTCTCTTCCCTTCGATCTTGCCAGTTGTCATTAAGTTCTCCTATTCATTTCATCTCATAAAATGTCCAAAACATGTTGACTCTATACTCTAATTTCTTTAATTAGTTTACGGTTTTCGCTTCTTCTTGTAGGACTTGCTCATTGGTTTTTCTGTATATCCATGGTATTCTTTGCATTCTCCTCAGAAACCACATTTCCACAGCCGTCAGATGTTTCTCAGCTTGACTGCTCATTGTCCAAGCTTCATGTCCATACAAAAGTACAGGTTAACTAACAAAGAGGTGAGCAGAAAAGGCTAATGACTATATAACATTATATACATATATAAGAAGGATACAAAACAGTTTTCTGTGGTCATGTAATGAGAAGAGAGGCGTTAGAGACGATCATGACAAGCGGAAAGTTCAGCGGTAGAAGCGTCAGGGACAGAGAGAAATTATGGTGGAGTTATGGGGCAGTGGTGCGGGGGGAACATCATTAAAACAATAGACAAAAAAAAATAAACAACCGACGTCTGTGGAGAAGCACGAACGCCTAAGCCAGTTGGCAGGGTCATCATCATCATGTGCCATGCAGATAAGCGTGGGCGGTCATGTTTCGCCATCTAACACGATCACCAGAGTCGTGGATCAGCTCGGTGTTCCTGTCTCGACCATGCCACGTGGCCAAGCCATCAAGGTATTTATATCTCGGTCTTCCCCTTGGTCTTTACCCTTCGATCTTGCCAGTTGTCACCAAGTTCTCCAATTCATTTCTTCTCATAACATGCCCAAAAAATTGTGACTCTACGTCTAATGTCTCTAATCAGTTTAAGATCTTCATTTGTTTCTTGAAGAACTTGTTCATTGCTTTTTCTGTCTGGCAATGGTATTCTTTGCATTTTCCTCATAAACCACATTTCCAATGCCATTAGATGTGTTTCATCTTTTTTGTATGCTCACTGTCCACGCCTGACATCCATACAAAATTGCAGGTTTGATGAAGCACTTTACTCTTTTTCTCGTTGCAAGTGACATCCTTTTATTGGTCATTATGTTTTATAGCTTGCAAAAGGCTACCTTCGCCCTACCGATTTTGTTCTAATCTCTTCAATGCACTTTCCATCAAGTGTTATGACTTTTACGAGACAGGTGGACCGGTTCACTTGTTTAAGAATATTCTCATCTACACGTATATTACATTGAAGTATTCCTTTCTTCCCATTGACAACCATAATCTGTGTCTTCTTACAGTTCAATTCTAACCCCAGTTGTTCATTGTGTACAACAACCGCATCTATTCGATGATGATAACACGATGGAGCAAGCCAGAAAAACAACCTGAAAACCACTGATATTGAATAGCATGGAACGTTCTAAATAAAACGAGAACGCCCCTGATTGGTTGCGGAAGTAAACAGCGCCCTCTGCTACCATAAACGGTAAAGCATGAGAGAAAAGGGGTGGGAAAAGTGAAAGACCTTATCTCCACGTCACACCTTTACTACCTGCACTACGACGCTAGAATGTCTTTCTGTAAAATCGTTTAACCATAAACACTGCGATTTCCGCAGTAAAAATTTGGAGGGAGATTAATGTAATGACATTTTCGATTCGTGAAACTTTGTAAACACATCGTAGTTTGATATAGCTGACTCCATTGTCGACGGAAGTGAAGCGCGAAAACGATATGGTATGTTTCTGATATCTGATTCAAATTAGCATTATGTTTGTTATATCTGTTAGATTGTTTTCTTCTCGTATCTTGTTTGTTAACGGCTTTGTAACTTCACTTAATTTACATGACAACGTATTGAATTGAATGAAGAAATTGTAGTTTTAAAGAAAAAATATATACTTAATAGGTTCAAAGTGGCTTTGGCGCTGGCGGGTTTTTAAATAAAACGATTTATCCGAAAGTCGATCGCCGCACTGCTTTGACACACCGACTCGAAAATAGTCTCCTAGTATTGATATGGCTGGTTAGTTGATCGATTTGCTGTGAATAATCTTGAAGATTGACTTTTAAATTGTAAGTTCGATACTTTGGCGTTTATGTTGCCTGCCGTGAACATGGCTCACATTTATCCCGGTAAGCTTGGTGTTAGGACATTCCTCCCAACAAGGTATCAACGTACCATCTCTGCGGGGACTATATTACAGATCTCTCCTTCCTCTCTCCATAGTTAGAAATCAGCGGGTTGTGCGGGATCGTTACATGAGCTTCGTGTCTGGGAAAAGAGATGCTAGAATGTAGTGTATATTCTTAATGAGGATTCAAACGTTTGACCACTCGGCAGGCAGGTAGGCAGGTAGGCAGGCAGGCAGGTAGGCAGGTAGGCAGGCTTAATAGCCACAGCTATACCGCGACTCCCAAAGCACACTGTGTTTCAGTTACAATAGTGCAGAATGTTTCTTCTCAAGATAACTCAAGTTACGAGCAAACAAATTGTACAAATAACTTACATAAAACCACAATATACATCAATGGACCAGTCAAGCAGAGATAGACTCTACACAAGAGTTCAAACATGGGTTTGGGTGGGGTGTTCAAGTGGGCCTTGGCATTTTCTCTTTACAGTGTGTGTAAAATGTTCAACGTCAATGCGGGGATTTACCGCATGTAAACGACGTGCTTTCATTGACTGTCTGAATGAAACAGCATCTCTATTCAGCGTTATATTTCCTAGTATCCTGTTTAGTCATTCACTTAGAAAACCTAGTTACATCATGGGCGTCGGTTTGTTGGTCCCTGGCTTTGTTGGCCACTGCCAGTTTTGTTGGTCACCGACTGGTTTCTCGTAATTTGTCCAAAACACTCAATCTTAATTTTCTTGATGGCACTGACAGTTCACAACATTCCTGACAAATTCTTGATGGCACTGACAGCTCACAATATTCCTGACAAATTCTTGATGGCACTGACAGTTCACAACATTCCTTACAAATTCTTGATGGCACTGACAGTTCACAACATTTCTGACAAATTCTTGATGGGACTGACAGTTCACAACATTCCTTACAAATTCTTGATGGGACTGACAGTTCACAACATTCCTGACAAATTCTTGACAGCACTGACAGTTCACAACATTCCTGACAAATTCTTGATGGCACTGACAGTTCACAACATTCCTGACAAATTCCTGATGGCACTGACAGTTCACAACATTCCTGACAAATTCCTGATGGCACTGACAGTTCACAACATTCCTGACAAATTCCTGATGGCACTGACAGTTCACAACATTCCTGACAAATTCTTGATGGGACTGACAGTTCACAACATTCCTGACAAATTCTTGATGGCACTGACAGTTCACAACATTCCTGACAAATTCTGCCCAGTTGCTGAATGATGTCAATCGAGGTGAGGAAAATAGTTCTTAAGTGCATTATTGAGCCAATCCTGGACAATTAGCAGACAAGCGAGGAATTATGTAGAGACTGCGGACATGTGGTTTTATAGAATACTGAAAACACCGTGGATGCACAGATAGAGCAATTAGGACATATTGAAGGAAGTTAACTCATGAAGAGAACTGGTTACTCGCTTCAAAAGAAGACAGTCCACATTCATTGAGCATGTCATGAGAAGAGGAAAGGTGGGGTATGTTGTTATATGAGGAAAGTCGGAAATGAAGAGAGGGAGAGGGAGACAAAGAGAGAAGATGCTGGACAGTTTGACATCATGGCATGGAGGAACATTAATATCTGAAATCATTGGCAGCACAAGTGACAGAGAGCCGTGGACAAACATAATCACTTACGTCACAAGGCATGCACTTTAAGAAGATGAATGAAGGTTGGGGTTCCAAAGCCTCGTCGTTTTCTAATATTCAACATTCTTTCATCGAATATGTATATAATCATTCTATTTATTTTTTTTGTGTTGTGTGCATCCACCCCACCCCTCTGGTGAGTTCATATATTGTTTCGTTATTCACCACCCCTATTGTATTCCATCTTTCCTTATTTTGGCATCCCTAGCTTCGTCATCATGTGCCATGCCGCTAACCGTGCGCAGTTATCTCAACGGTCACCAGTCTATGAGTAGTGCTTGTCCTGAATATTCCATATGGCCAAGCCATTCAGCTATTTATCTCTTTGCCTTACCCTTGCTCTTTCCCATCAGTTTTGCCAGTAGTAACTAAGCTTTCAAGCACGTTTCGCCTCATAACGTGCCCTTACATTCTTGATCGTTTAGGTCTAATTTTTCTAATAAATTTACTGTTTTCATTTGTTTCTTGTTCGACGTTTTTAAACCGTTGTTTTTGTCCGTCTGCTGGTAATGTCAGGAGCATGTCTGACGCTTGCTTGCCACAATAGAGGGGAAGACTTGCCAGTTCATCCTCATTCTTCTCAGGCCTACCACATGTGAATGTGCTATCACATCACAGACCCATCTCAGAAAACAGCTACGTGACAAATTAATAAATGATTATGGTATTCTTTGCATTTTCTCGGAAGTAACATTTCTACAGCCAATAGATGTTTCCCAGCTTGTCTGCGTATAGTCCATGTTTCTCATATTTCCCATGAATACAACAATATAAGTTCTATATAACATTTTAACACAGATTTCTCACTTCAGTTGACAGCATGTTATCGGAGAGTATGTTTTCCATCTGGCAAAATAGCATTCTTTGCCATAGCGAATTTTGTTAAAATCTCTACAAGGCACCTTCTGTCAGATACTATGACTGATCCGAGATTGTTGTACCGATACATTTATTTCAAAAGTAATCATTAACTAAAGGATTTGTTTATGCAATTCGTTAAGATACGAAGATTAGTCATTTGTCATTATGGCATGTCAGATTTTATAGCTCAGTATCATTGTTTGTTAAATTATGATTAACTTAACATCTGTACAGAAGGTAGTTTGCCATTGTTTTCTTCCCATCAGTGACCAAACTGGACGATGACCGTTGTCATTGTCTCCACCCACACACATAAAAGGGGATCCTCTGCCTACCGTCGTGAAATTAGAGACCATAACTTACAACTATCTCAAGGCTGCTCTTCAACTTCATCCGCCACCTGCACCCATGGCTTCACGTGACCATGATTAGGGGGGGGGGTGCGAAATGTGTATTCCACCTTGCCCAAGGGTGTCCCGTAGGCTAGTGGAGGGAAGGGAGCACTGTACTTCTCCTTTGATAGCTGGAAAACATATAATGACAGTGGAAATGTCGTTTCTGAGGAATATAGAAAGAATACCATGGACAGACAGAAAAACCAATGTCCAAAGAAGCAAATGAAAACCACAAACTGATTAGAGAAGGCCATTTGTGGCATTTACGGACGTGAATACTGGGCCACGGAAAGACATCTTAGGCAATATCGTGTTGATTGATTGATTGATTAATTTAAGAACCGATATCACAGCATTCGGGGCATTCCCATAAGCGCTCCGTCCCCAAAGTCAGCAGCCAGCGAAGAGTTCCAACACTAATAGTACCAATAGCAATCTGATTATATGTCCGTCTCGCCTTTCCTCTGAGCATCGATCGTCGGCCAGATCCCCTCGTCACCCCTCGCTGTCGCATTCTTACCAGACCATGGTGATCCATTTGCTCCTCCGATGTGTATGTCGTGATAAAATACCTAACTGAATAAAAATATAGAATGAGTGTTATGAGATGCATGTTCTCCCCAACCAGACAACAAGGGGTGTGAGAGTAAATACAGCATACAGGTAACACACTTGGTAAGGAATTAAAAACATTCACGGGAATCAACATCGTATATTTTGTTTTTTATAACATAGAACGCACCGGCTTCAATTATTCGATTCCAACCAGTTTTCTGCAGATAGAAAGACTTTGTTTTAAATTTGCTATAACCGTGGCGATAACAAATGCTCCACATTCGAACAATACCTGTTTTAATTAATTCAGCCAAATCATTATTCACCCATTCACTTCGTGTGATTTATAACTGCAGTATGCACCTGACGAGACGCAGCGAAATACATCAGGCAATAAATCTTTTGTTTGTGACTTGTGTGTTTCATTTCACTAAGGCAGTATATTTTTTCATTCTGTTTCTCTTACAGGAAACGAAGTTGTCAAAGGAACAGATCTCCGGTAAGCTCTTGTTTGGTTCAAGCAAACAATGTACAGAGTCCTTCGTATATCTTAACATTATTTGCTAGGCAGAAAATAACATTAGAATAACAGATTGCTATACAACATTCCCGAGAGAACATAATGATAAGCAGGCTGAATAAAGGGTGTGACCGATTTAAAAGTCTCTTATCTGTTTATTTGAAACTGCCATGGCATAGTGGTTGGTCCGCTTGCTTGTAAACACAGGGTTCGCAGTTCATTTGTTCTACCAACTCGGCTCTGTATTGAATATCGTCTGTACAAGGTTGTAGGGCGACAGAGGGGACATAATTAGTTCCTCCGCTAGGATGGATCAGGGAAATTCCGTTTCACAGAAGATGATGATGGTGTCAATGTTTTCTTAACACGACAGAGCCCCGTGTTGATGTCTAAGTTGTCTGTAAAAATAAGCCACATGGTGGCGCTGATATCGTCTCTACAAGTTAGAGTCGCATGAGGATGATGTCTATGTCTTAATACAAGATAGAGCGACATGGTGATGTTTATACCTTATGTACAATACTGAGCCACTTGATGATGATGATGACTATGTAGTCTTTGCAATCGACAATCAACTTGTTGGTGCTTAGTCATCTGTCTAAATTACAGTAATTTCTCTTGTGTATAATTAAATACTATCAACACACTCATTTAGGCAGATTCTACTGATCTGTCCCTTTCTTACTTACATTCTCTGCAAATAGTCACACATACTTTTGCTTGTATGTTTATTTATTAATTATAATTGTTTGTTTGTTGCTTCTGTTTTGTGCGACTTGTTTGTAACTTCCTTGCCTATGTACATTAGAAATTGTGCATGTATTAGCACTCCTATACATTTTCTAAAAAGAACTAATTCATACATTAGTAATTACTTGTTTTATGATTTTGTGTAACACAAAACAATGTGAATTTAAACACAGAATTCACAATATTTTAGTGCCTGCAATATTTCGTATGACGAGAGGCAGCAATATATGGCAGGCAATAAATCGTGCAACATATTGTTTGTGGGTTCTGTGTTTGAATTGTGTGTAACGTATACATTTCTGGAGCTCCCAGGACGAGGCAGGCTAAAACTGTCCCATAAAATGGCTTGGGAAGTGAAGGCTGGCGGAGTGATACAGAACACATCGTCCACTGAGTGCCACTTTGTCTATAACATATGGGTGTTGCACAACACTAGCTCTATACCATCTCTATACTAGCTCTATACTAGCTCTATACCATCTATACTAGCTCTATACTATCACTATAATAGCGCTATACCAGTTCTATACTATCTATATACTAGCTCTATACTAGCTCTATACTAGCTCTATTATACTAGCTCTATACTAGCTCTATATTAACTCTATACTAGCTCTATACTATCTATACTAGCTCTATACTAGCTCTATATTAACTCTATACTAGCTCTATACTAACTCTATACTAGCTCTATATTAATTCTATACTAGCTCTATACTAGCTCTATACTAGCTCTATACTAACTCTATACTAGCTCTATACTAGCTCTATATTAACTCTATACTAGCTCTATATTAACTCTATACTAGCTCTATACTAGCTCTATATTAACTCTATACTAGCTCTATACTAGCTCTATACTAAAATTGGGTGGAGCTGCGGTAAAGCTGTGAACATGTAAACAATATAAAATGACACAAAGCAGTGCTGCTTTACATAACAGAATTACGGCACATACAGGACTTTGCGGAGATTAGCCTTCATCAGCAAACAAACACATTCACAAAACACAACATATAGTCAAGGACATCTCCTTTGACTACATCAAAACGTGGCGACAGGAGGAGAAGATCAAAAAGAGGGGGAAAAAATGAAAGCAATGAAGAGAAAATGAAAATTGGAAAAAAATGTTCATACTTACCTCAAAATTCCGAGCTGTTTATAACACCGAATATCGCCAATGTCTTCTTTTTATACCCAACCGAGGGAGTGGGAAGTAGGATGACGACGGCGTGGTGGGTGTAACGGTTCAGTGAGCACATTGAAAGAAGGGGGGGGGGGGGAGGCAGGAAGGTAGGACGGCAACCTGTGATAGTTGTCTGAGAATGGTATCTGAGCAATCTCAGTGGATGTACTAACAAAGCATGAGTAGGTGCCAGTGAATGGGTTTGTCCTGGTAGATCAATAGTGAAGAGCAATGAAGTGTGCACCCAAGCATGATGGTGATACTAACCAAACTCACGCTATGCACTCGTTTATGTTATTGTGAGGCGAGTCCTAAAGTCTGGGTACTTTTCTTACTAACTGTACTATACATTGCGCGATGATTTACACATTTTTTTGAGTGTTGCACAGTCCATAAATGCTAGCAAGTTGATAAGGTTACATACCTAGGAGCAATGTTAACATCAGCTGGAAGATGCGTGACAGAGATTAAGCGCAGAATAGGCCAAGCAAAACCTGCATTTCAGAAAGTGAAAATTGTCTTATGCAATAAGTTAATATCATTGAATGTCACAGAGAGAGAGAGAGAGAGAGAGAGAGAGAGAGAGAGAGAGAGAGAGAGAGAGAGAGAGAGAGAGAGAGAGAGAGAGAGAGAGAGAGAGAGAGAGAGAGAGAAAGAGAGAGAGAGAGATTATTGAAATATTATATATAATCTATTTTGTTATATAGCAGTGAATCATCTGACATGAAGGAACAAATTAGGAAGAGCTTGGAAGCAACGGAAATGTTCTTGAGACGAATGTTGCGAATAGCATGGACTGCTCCATGTAGAATATAGGAAATGGTTTGATTGTCTGTTTGTTCCATGTTAAATTATAAAAACTGTTTGATCGATCCAGTAGTAAGCCATACAGAATATAGGACGCTGTTTGATCCTGTACTGAATCCATGCTGAATATTATTGAATCCACACTGAATATAGGAAATTGTTTGACACTATATTTAATCCATACATAATATAGAGAATTGTTTGACACTGTATTTAATCCACACAGAAGATGGGGAACTGTTTGATTCTGTGTTTAATCGTACATAATATAAAGATTAGTTTGACGCTGTATTTAATTCACATATTATACAGAGAACTGTTTGAGCCTGTATTAAATCCATACATAATATAGAGAACTGTTTGATCCTGTATTTAATTCACACATAATATGTGAAATTGTTTGATCCTGTATTTAATCCATACAGAATATGGGGAACTGTTTGATCCTGTCTGTAATACTTACAAAATATACAAACAAGCTGGATCCTGTATTGAATCCATATAGTACATACATAACAGTTTGATCCTTTTATAACGGAATATAAAGAACTGTTTCATCCTGTATTTAATTTATAAAGAATATAGAGAACTGTTTGACACCATGGACAAAAACCGAGATGGGATGATCACTAGCAACGAGCTGGGGGACGCCTTGAGAGCCCTGGGCCAAAGTCCGACTGCTGCAGAACTCAAGAAGATGATCGATAAGGCGGACATCGATGGTATGGCCCAGTACCCTGTGCTCGTCTTATTTTGTTTGTGGCTGAGGATCACTTTCATATATCACCATCGTCGTCGTCGTCCGTCATCATCATCATCATCATCATCATAATCATCATCATCACCGTCATCACCATCTCCAATATCATCGTCATCATCATCACCAACATCATCATCACCATATCTATCACCATCATCATAATCACCAACATGATCATAATCATCACCAATATCATCATCATCATCATCATCATTATCGTCATCACCATAAATAGCATCATCACCACCAATATCACCATCATCATCACCAACATCATCATCATCAACATCATCATCACCAATATCATCATCATCATCATCATCATCATTGTAGCTTGTCGTCCCTGGGGGAAAGTGGAGTCAACAGGCACACTTTTAAAATCCTTCTTATACTGTGGAACTATTGTCAGACCTTTGTCTACACTCCCCCGTTATGTCTTCTACTCACTATCTCTCTCTATCTCTCTCTCTTTTATTCCTTCATAACATACCCCGACAACAGTTTCCTCAAACAATTAATAGCATATTTAATGCTGAAAACTATGTCAGATGTAGGTATTGAATGTGTATATGTAATTTGTGGTGTAGTCTATTGTGTAGGTGAGATAAGATTGACAGTCCAAGATTCATCTCACAGTGCTCATCACATAACGGCATATATTGTCACCACAGCACAGAACTTGTTTACTCTCACCCAGTATAGTGTCTCTCAGACTGATGATGATGATGTCTTCACAATATCCTTGACAACGTTAGAATTAAACAGTTAGTTCACCACTGCGTGTTTTAGTAGATAATGTCTTTCCTTGTGAACTATCCAATCACATGAACCACATGATATTCCAGGTAATGTTTATACCTCCGATATCATCGAATGACTTATCGTCTCTATATGGATACATAATTCCAACAAACACTGTCTATAGAATATCACTGATTCACGGTGTTCGTCTTATTCGTTACTGTTCTGTTTATCCAATAATAAATTCTGGCCTTATAGCCTCTTCATTTAAAGATAGTTCAGGTGCACAATATTGAGCTTCCGATCTATGTTTAGTTGCACTTTATTCTGCTGTAAGTCTCTTAGCCAGAATGCCATATAGGTATCCGTTAATGCTAGAACTGGCTGACCTGTATGTCTGACATCCGACTTCAATCTGGCCGATATTTATTACTTTACCAGATTAGAGTCCATTCTTTCTTTTCAGGAGTGTTGCTATTGCTTTGTTCATGGGAACCTGTCGAAAAGACAATATCAGGTGCTATCAACCTAACTCAAACTCATTAGAAGTGAGAGTAGGCTAATGGCCGTTATCAGTTTTACTTCTATAGATTCAGTGAACTGACCTCTGACATAAGACATAGGAGTTATAACCATAACCTAAGACTAGGTAAAGAATGAAATGCCATAAAAGAGCTCAGAAATCCCAGTAACCATCTATACTAGAATCTCGTATCATACTTATCCTATATTATCATAGTACTTATTCTATCGAGTGCACTGGTACTTTACACAATCCACTCCGTTACTTCTCAGCTAAATTCGGCCGACGCCCATTATTACGGTCTCACACTCAAATACACTATGTTAGATTTATACTCCACACCACAACTACCTTATAATTATCCTCGGCTGAATCGGGAATACTAATTGCACAATAAATACAAAATGCTCGTCAGTATTATCCGACTTGAAACATTGTAACTCCCTTTTCATAATCACTCAAGAATAAACCACCACTTCTCGTGGAAGCCAAATAGCACACTAAATTCCACTAGAATATCCAGCCTATTAATACTCTGGCTCTGTACGACTATATGGGCTTATTCCACCAATTTCCCCCTGTCCTCTTCATCTGTTTCTCAATAACAACCGAATTGTTCTTTTGATGCCCGGTCATTTCGGGACATCAATGATTATCTACTCGTTTCCTCCGACCACAGATATTCTTCTCCGTTATCACAAAAGACCGTGATACGGCGTGATCTCGAATCTCGGTTTCTCACTTAAAAGGTTTCTTGCAATTGCTTTATCGCGATACATCGGTGTTCAAAGTGTTGGACCTCGTCGTATTCCGTTGTCCGTTAGTTCCCGTAGACTTCGCTCCCGTCTTCAATCATTCCGATCGTTCAATCAAGGCTCTCTCAACAAACAAAATGCCGCGGCTGAGGACGCCGTTCGTTGTTCTAGTAACATATTGGATCGTTGACCTCTAGTATCGTGACAATCATCATCATCATCATCATCATCATCATCATCATCATCATCATCATCATCATCATCATCATCATCATCATCATCATCATCATCATCATCATCATCATCATCACAACCAACATCATCATCACAAATATAACTATCATCATTATCATCATCACTAACATCACCAAAATCATAATTATCATCACCATCACCATCATAATCATCATAATCATCATCATCATCATCATCATCATCATCATCATCATCATCATCATCATCATCATCATCATCATCATAACACCACCAATATCATCATCTTCACCAATATCATCATAATCTTCACCAATATCATCATCATCATCATCATCATCATCATCATCATCATCATCATCATCATCATCATCATCATCATCATCATCATCATCATCATCATCATTGACATATGCCTAGGTCATTGACATTAAGGAGAATGACCGTGCTAGTACATAAACAAGGGCATGAGAAATAACAGAGGAAAGTTGAAGGCAATAAGGTGAGTGACCTGGCTACGAGAAAAGCAATCAACCCTGAGAAATAATGGGGCGGGTGTGAGTGGAGACCCCCAGGGAGGATGGGGAGAGAGAGTTTAGTTCTGGGTGAAGTCAGAGGACTTGGGATCAGTTGATGTTTTGGCGCCGAACGGATCGGTTGTCGAGGACGTGGGAGTTTAGACTGACTGTGGGTCAGTTCTTGTGTTGTGTTGTTCTCCTAGTTGTGAATGCAGGCTAAAACCCAAAGTGGGTTGGATAGCTAATGGAGGCCTGAACCCAGAGTGGGTTTTATAGTGAGTAGAGGCCTGAACCCAAAGTGGATTTGATAGCTAGCGGAGACTAGACCCAGTGTGTGGGTTGTGATGTGTGAGGTCCAGCTGTGGATAGGAGCTGGATTACCTGTCTTGTGAATTTGAGATTAAGCAGGCCGTGAGAAGACAGTGATGTGTGCGTGTTAATGTTGTGAGGAGGAGATGGATATTCTATGGATTATATATATTGTTTCTGGATATATAAATATGTTACGTGGGTCTGTGTTATTTCTGTATTAAAGGATTATGTGCGCCAAAATCGATCTTGTTTACTGACTGGTGAATGTGCACTGCGGGGGTGAGTCATAGTGTAAGACAGTTACAGAGCTCAATTGACACACCAGGAGTATCGTTACCTAGACAACGACCATATCACGAACTTATCATAGTAAGAACTTCGTGAGAATCATCATCATCATCATCATCATCATCAT